>JBBHKE010000028.1:107376-165067 GCA_037447655.1 Zygnema cylindricum | reverse complement strand
AAAAGTAGGTGAAAGTAGGCCCATACAATATGCCTATTGTATGTAAAACATACAATATGACCTTAAGACCCATATTGTATTGGTCGCAAAATGAAAAAAAATAGTAACAGGGTTGAGTTGCACATCGTTCGATAGAGAATTAAACGTCATGTTTAAATTTTGAAAAACATTCAGACAATATTTTTTTTCTGTGAGTTCTGAGGTATTTTTTATTTTAACCGTCAGATTCGGACGATCGGACGGTCGCTGATCAAAGTAGCGATCTAAGAAGATCACATGAAAAGCCCATACACAACTCACCTACGCCGTGTCAGTTCGCTGAAAATTTTCGTCCGGCGGCGTGCGCTGTACTATGATCAACGTCAGATTTGTACGTTCGTACAGGAGTGTGCACAAACGCACACACATACAGTATGCCTACTACGCGAGTTTTGTGCCAAGTTTTGTGCGCCTACCAAAGGCCTACCATAAAAACGCCTACTTTTGAACTATGATTTAATCATTCACCATCAGCGATACACGGTGTACAGGTGTACTGTACACCATGTGTCTCTATTAGTGTTAATAATACTTTCGCAGTTTCGCCACTTAAAACATGATTTTCCGTACACACACGTCCGATTTTCAATTTGAGACCGCCAATCGGAAGGTGAGAATCTTGGATTTCAATCTCAGCCGTTAGTTTTTTTATCCAACAATCGTGTTTCAAGTCGAAAACTACACATTAACACTAATAGCGATACACGGTGTAATGTACTGTACAGTACAGTACACCGTGTATCGCTATTATTGTTAATAAATTTTTCGCCACTTAAAACATCTTTTCTCCGTACACACTTGTCCGATTTTCAGTTTGAGATCGCCAATCGGAAGATGAGAATCTTACCTTTCAATTTCCACCGTTAGATCTACAATCTGACAGGTGTGTACGGTGAAAAGATGTATTAAGTGGCAAAATATACATAAACACTAATAGCGATTCGCGGTGTAGCTTTCCCAAACATATTTTTGGAATAGGTCAAGTTGACGTCAGGCTGACCTGACGCATGCTTACGTCATCATACCCTATATTGATGACGTACTATATAGCGCACTATATACTCATCATATAGTGTGCGTTTTTGCGTTCTTCATGGTGCGAACAAAAGTGCCACACAGCGAAAAGGACAAAAGGTTGACTTTCGAACTATGGTATATCGTCGTCCGTACATTCCGTACACCCTGTGCCCTTTGTCTGCTCCATGCACGCCATAGGCTTTATGTATTCCGTACATTTTGGTTTCCGTACGGCACGGACATTCCGGGATGCGGCTGTACGGAAAACGATTTTGCTGCTTGTGCTGTCGTACATTTACTATACGGACGCAGATGAGGACAAGGTACGGACTAGCGGCTATTTTTGTCGGTTAGCACGATGACAAATTATGTCCTTTTTAGGGTTTTCAGGACTATTTAGGCTTTTTAGGATTTTTGTAGGGTTTCAGTGGTTCAAAGGGTTTTTTTATAATATTTTAGGGTTTTTAGGGATTTTTGGGGATGTAAACAACTTTTGTCTTTTGGCATGAGGACAAAATATTGAGGGGTTGATATTTTTTTTCCCAGATATAAAACATATTTCGGCCCTTTTTTTTTGGTTAACATTATGATTTTATTTATTTTTTAAGTTTTGTATTGAAATAGATATCGGCCAAAAAGAAAAGAGGAAGAAATGGGGAAAAGAGGGGAGAGGGGGAGAGGGGGAGAGGGGGAACAAGGAGGGGGTAGGGGGAAGGGGGGAGAGGGGAGGAGAGAAAAAAGGGGAGAAGAGGGAGAGGGGAAAGAAAGGGAACGAAAGGAATGAGAGGGATTTAGAAAAAAAGCCGAAAAAAAGGGTAAAATTGCGAGTCCTTTGATGCAAGTTTGGGGTCAACCAAAATTTGAGAAAAAATGCAAAGCAATAATGAAATTAGCCTTCATTTTTTTTTTTTTTTTTTTTTTTTTATTTATTTATTTATTTACTCAATTTTTTTTTTTTTTTTTTTTTTTTTTTTTAAGCCTTTTAAAAACGTTTCAAATCACAATGTAAAAGACTCTAATTGTAAACTTTTTACCGTTTTAAACGAAACGATCTTTTCGTATTTTGTACCTTTCTATTCTGTACTTTTCTATTATGTGCTTTTCTATTTTGTACTTTCTTTTTAATGGGTTGTACGGATGAACGACTTGCTCGCAAATATTTTGGAGAAAATATGGAAAAAAAAAACCAAAATGTTTGAAAAGTTGAAAACCGAAGAAACCGAGAAATGGATAATTAGCAAAAAATAGTCAATGAAGATTTTGTCTCCTTAGGTTTTTTTAACTGCAAAGATCCTTTTTTGAGCTAATAATGCTGTAAGATTTTGCACAAAATTTTCTTTTTTGAAAAAGTTTTTCAGTAGAAAATGCAATATTTTCTCCCTAATCTTGTTTTTATGTTTTCATTTTTCTCCTCTCAATTTCAAAACAAAGTTCTCCGTGGGAGTCTTTATTCCCTCTAAATCTTGTAATCCTCCAACAAATTTTGGATAAGTTTGGTTAAATCTGAATCATTTTGGATAAGATAAAAAAGGTTTTTTGTCAGATATTTGTGAAAATGCGTCTTCATGAACTCGTTATAATTTCTCAAAACTCTATTTATAGTTCTTTGACTTTTGTCTTGTTTCAAATTCTTGGTTTTTGGGCCACCAGGCAACAAGAACTTACAGCCAATCAGAAGAAGCTAGAATTCAACGTCTTATTGGCGGAAAGGAGGGACGGGAAGAGGGAGAGAAGTGGCCGATGTTGGTAAGTGATGTCAAATATTACGACACCAATGATTAATATTTTTGATTTTGGCATCGAATAAAAATTGGGAAGTTAAATATCATCTGGAGCTATTGGTGATGCAGTGTGGCCGATTGTTCCGATTTTTTTTGTTTTGTTGTTAGCAATGTGAAATGCCAATTTTCTCTTCGACGTTGATGTCGATTGCGGTATTCACACTAAACTTCCATAAATGAAACATGATATAAACATGATAAAAATATGATCGTAAAAAACCCTAAAAGACCTTAGAAATTGACTGTTTGTGCCGATGTCAATGTGGAAGCTGATGTGATTGTCAACGTTGATGCCAACATCGTGCCGATATGTTATGCTGATGCCAATGGCGATGTTGAGGCCAATGTCTATGTGGATGTGGATGCCGATCGCGATGCTGATATTGATGTCGATGTCCATTTCAAAATCGAAGTCGATGTCGATGCTGATTTCGACATTGATGTTATGCAATGCGATGTCTATGTCAATTTCGATGTTGATGTTGCGGTCGTGAGAGTTGAATTTTGATCTCGATGTTGATACAGATGTCGATGTCCAATTCAAAATCAAAGTCAATGTCGATGTTGATTTTGACATTGATGTCATGCAATGCGATGTCTATGTCAATTTTGTTGTTGATGTTGTGGTTGTGAGAGTTGAATGTCGCTCTTGATGTTGATATTGACGTTGATATCCATTTCGTAATAGAACTGGATGTCAAAATCGATGTCGATTTGGAATGTGGACGTGGATCCCAAAGTTGATGTTGTTGTTGATATTGTTGTTGATTTCGATTCCGAGATTGACGTCGATGGTGCTATCATTTTTGCTTTCAACATTAATCTCGATCGTAAAGTCACTGTTCTTGTCGATGTTGGTGATTTTTAAGCCGTTGTCGATGTCGATGTCGACGCCAACGTCAATGTTGGACGTGAACGTCAATCTGGATGTTGATATTGATGTTAATGTCCGTCTCAAAATCGGAGTTGATGTCAATGTCGATGTCGATGTCAATTTATGTGAACTTGGTTTCCATGCTCCCATGCTCAACCTTCCTACATTTGCCTTTGTTGTTTTCCTAGAATGAAAAAGCTTGTGCTCCGGCTAAGCTCCCCAATCGGGCGATGTCGCGACAAGAAAGGAAGAGTCAAATTAGTTCTGTTGAAAATTTCACCTCTCCAGAAGAGACTTATTTGGTTGTTTATCCGCGGATGGGTCTCGGAAATAGTCTTTGTGGCTACAAGAGCTCTTTCGTTTATAGTCTTTTGTCGGGGAGAAGGCTTATTGTCTTTAGCGCAAAAATGTACAAACAGGTAAACTATCAAACTAGAGATGACTATTGTTGCTACTTTTATGTCATTCAACATGTGCGAGATAGAAAGCATTACAATGTCAATATCTGAATATTGTTTTCTTTCATTGCAAATGGTAGGAATTGAAGATTCTGTACAGAAAAAAAGCCCTCTTGTTTCTCTTGTTTAGTTTTATGGACACTCTACAACAAAGCCTAACATTTCCTAAACCTTTGATGGACCAATGTGACTTGTGTCAATATTTAAAGTGTTAATTAGAAACAGAAGAACCAAAATGTACCAAACAACTCAAACTTATCCAATTGAATATATGGAAAAGACAGTCTTTTTTCCACTTACGATTGCAACAATTTTGTTTGTTTTTTAGTGATCCTTTATAATGCTGTTTGCAGGCTTTTAAGCTCCTTTGTGAAGCATATTATTGCAACGGTGATGTTATCTTTGACGATGATAGGTCTACTCAAGTGAATTTATTGCACAAGCTTCGTCCTTTATCTCTGATTGGTGGCGTCGAACGAAATATGACGGAGAAACTTTATTACGACAAACGGGTGATGACAACAATTTCTTCATCTTACTTCGATAAGTATTGGTTTGGAAATGCCACTCTTCGACATTGTGTTTTTAAGTCACTCAATTGTGAAACAAAATCGTGTGTTCATTCAAGAGCCATGCAATATCTTTTAAAAGGGCCGCGTGAAGTTTTGAGGAAAGCTCTAAAGGAAAATCTCAAAGGTGTAGGAGAAACTCAAGTGGCGACTCCAATTCCCGATGGGTCCCAATCTCGACTTAACTTTGATGTTGCGGTTCATATTCGGACGCGAGCGAGGTACTGTGAATCCATATTTTTTATCTTTGTTTTTACTTTAAAATTGTACTTTTGCCATTTCTTTAGTATTGTGTTACTTAGACTGTCGTTATGGATCGTTGTTTGCTGTGATTTTTTTTTTAGTCAACGTTATCGTGTTTGCATTTTTTCTTTGTTTCCAGTTTTCAGCTGTCTGGTCGTCTTGGTATCTTCACAACTTTCACAAAAAAAATGTACTGTTGGAGATTTCACAAGGAAAAAGGATTGCCACCTACAGTAACATTAAACCCGATGTTTTCTCGTTTCTTTGCCTTCCTTTTTCACAATTTTTTTTTTTCTTTTTCTTTGTGCCCTAATCAGTGCTGTTGAAGGAGGTCCACTTACCAAACAATGTAAAGAAGGCGATGATGTTTGTTTACAAACTCAAGAAGAATTACAAAAAGTGGAGGACGTTAGACAAGCTCGATATTTATCGTCAGATTTTTGGGGATGTCTTGCAAAGTTGTTGTCGATAATTAGAGGAGATCTCGTTAGTAAAGACGATCCTGACCCAGTACTCAACATTTTTCTCGCGACCGATAGTGAGTTGTTGAGACCAAAGTTTGTAGATTTAATAAGAAAACATGGCGTTTGCTATTTTTCTACCGGAAAAGTGGAGCATACATTAAAAGGAAACAGTACCTTAGCCCTTCCTTCAATGGCTGAATTTGAATTAATAAGTCGATCGGAATATTTATTTTCGTATCGAACTCATGTTAGTACCTTTGGAGAATCAGCGGCGCAATATGGAAATTCTACGGTAATCACTTATAGAATATCGGATGGGAATCAATGTAGTTTTCGGTTCGACCGATGTGCCTAGAAGACACCGCCTAAAAAAAATCAACTTTTGGGGGCAAGTTACAAAAAAGGTCTTAGAGGGAATGCCGATAGGGTTTTAATGTCGACCGGTCAGTTTTGGTAAACGAAAGGATCACTCTCGTCCGTTTGGGATCGATAATTTGTGTTTACAACAATGTTTTTAGTAGGGTTTTTGCATTAGTCATCATTAAATAGCTCGTTGTTACTAAGTGACATAGTTTTTTTATGACCATTGAGACTTTTTATTTGCCTTGTTGGATAATTTTTAACGCATAATTGGAGCTCGTAGGGACTTTACCGATCGGCCAAATTTGGTGAACTACCAGTAACAATTTTGAGTCAACCTTGTAGAAATTTGAGGATGATTTTAGACATGTAAATAGATATTCCAATTCTGAATCAATAAATCAATTTAGTTTGGTTGAATGGATTGTAAGTTTCACTTTTATAGTTGGTCAGAGCTGGTTGCTTGGACCCAGATCCTTAACTTTGACACCTTATACGATTGTGGAAAAAAAACAAACAACAAATTGGGTGTACATGTTGGATAGCTTGGGATTAAATCTTTTAGATGAGCCACTATGTCCATGAAATAGAAATATAGGTAGGAAATAACGTTTGTTTAAAAATCGTGTGTTTAAAAGGGTTGGAAGTTTGTCTTCATAAGTTTGGCTTTTGGAGCAACCATTGCCCATTTAGATTTGACCATTTAATTCTTAGTTAGATCTCCGTCTTCTTCATTTTTTTTTTTTTTTTGGGTTTTTTTAACAAGTTTTGTTTCTCAAAGTCAAATATGTGTGAACTTAGTTAATGTGTCTACGGTCTCGAAAGGAATCCAAGCGCCAATTTTGGTCGGCTAGGATGTTGTTAAGTCTTTACATTTCTTCCCCATTATGCTTGAATTGAAGTGAATACCTAGCTTTCCGTTTCGTCACTCCTACCACAATGGAAACACCCCATTCTATCAATGTTGTTTTAATGGTCTCATTACACAATACAGGTTGTTGATTTACGGTGGACTTCCATTAGCAAAAAAGTGAGGTCGTTTATCGGATGTTATATTGTTTTGTACCATTCTGTACTTATTTTTATTGTTTTTGGGGAAACTTATTTCCTATGAATTAATCCGGATTTTCCAAGCTTATGGGCACAAACCTTGACCGTCGAATTAGTCGCCATTTCAAATCCACAACGCAATTGCTCATACCGCCCAGTGTGCGTAGTATTCGCCACACTACCCACACACGAAAGTTGTACAATTGGTCCACGCGGAACGTAAGATAATACCCATGATTAACAAGCAATGAAAACCTTACACGTCGTATAGGCCATAAGCCTTTCGACGGGGTGGATGCAAATCCACCAAAAGCCGCGAGAAAATCTTCGTCCCCAGATATTCTTTGATGCTCCTTTTGCCATTCACTGATCTTCGCAGAAGGAATTTTGGGTTTTAAAACATTATAACAAAGTTCATATAACAATATATAAGTTTGAGAAATGCGTACGCTTTTGCAAATCTTAACCCGGACAAATTTTCATTGACATTTTGCACTTGAATATTATTCGACAATTTTTAACGTTTGAACATAAGACTATGTGGTTCCACTATAAATTAAATAGGTAAGTGAAAGACTGTTCATTGGCATGAATCTACAGAAGGATTTTGCAAGATATCACTCTTTAGTAAACGTGTCTGTGCGTTTGCTAGGACCGCCTAATGGAAGTCCGACCTTACTGCTTTGCTTTGATGTTTAGGTGAAAAAAAGCAGGAGCTTGTCAAATTCATGGTTATTCTCGATAGCATATCATATTTCAATATGTCACGATGGAAAAGTATCAAAGCAAGGAGGAAAGGTGTTCGTACCAAACAGATATCACAATTCCTAATATCGGGGGGGGGGGGGCCTCGGTCTTTGTCGACATGCAACTCCATTTCTTTGGTAATTGCAATTTTTCCAAAGGTTTTAAACCGTATGAAATTGCATGACTTTTAAAAGTTGGAAATGTCAAACATTTGAGCCTCATAAAATTTTAAACCCCCAGAAAGCCTAATATCGCCTAAAAAGAACATAAGTGCCAAAAAGCCTTAAAGACCCCCAAAAAAAAGTCGTCAAAGATAGAATTACGTGATTAGAAGCAGAATTTTATGCCAGTTGCAATTAGAAAATTATATATTCCGATATTTTTGCACTCTCAAAGTGTTAAAACATTTCAAATATTTAAGACTGAATACTGACAATGTGGCGATAAAGAGACGCGCAATCCACCGATTGTCGAGTATTGTCAAATATCGAGCATCGTTAAATAGAATGAAAATCAGTTCGATACACAACAATATAAACTCCCCCTATCGCAAAGTCGCGTCTTCTTCTCCGTTATCATTATTACATAGTGTTGTGTATTGACAAATTTCTTATCGCGATAAACACTATGTTCAATGTATCGAATATCGAACAGTTAGAGGGTCCGATATATCGCTGTTGGATAATCAAAATTTATCGCGATATATTTAGTGGGAGGTGGGGATACGTACGACTTTAGTACGAGAAAGATGCACAGATAATCGTACAGAGAATTTCCCCCTCGGGGGATGGTTTGAATTTTTTTCGGCAAACGGGCGTAGGGAGGTATCTAGATAGTTATCGACCGAATAACACATCGCTATATATCGTAATTACATCGGGATGTTGACCTTGACAATATATCGGTTATCGGCACATGTCATATACAGACAATAGGTGAGACTCTGAGACCTCCATAAGTCCTCAAAGTGGACAGCTTCCAAGAAGCCTCTAGGATAATCATGACCCCTTTGTGTTTCAGCAAGAATAACTGCCACCCTGGCAGACAAACACTCTGACCACCTACACCCCTGTGAAGGCAAGACTCCCCTGAGTCGATAGCAAAAAGAATCTCTGAATTTGCTCCCCTGAGCAGTAAGTTATGGAGGGTCAAAGTTGACCTTTTGTACAGAAGCTCTCTGGGAGAGAGGGTCCTATCTCCTAATTTTTCTAAGTCCTATCTCTCTCACAGACTCTATCTACTGATGTACGGAACCAATCAGAATACAGTTACGTACGCAAAAGTACAGCTGCCGGTGTACTTTATGTACGGACATTGTACGACATGCCCTAAATGTCGACACATGTCATATCCGGATTCGGTGCCATAATCTCCGGAGATTCCACGATCCAATGTAATTACGCCACGCGTCATCCGATGTGGCGATGGCCACAAACCGCCGAAATCTTCTTCCGCGATCTCGGCGCTAATTCCGGCCGTCCGATTAGAATCGAATTTAATCGTAGCCGTAATAAATACATGTGCGGTATTCGTTTCACTTAAGAAAAAAATGCGCGGTATTGATTTCTTGCTCGTACCGTATTCTGTACTTACACATTACCGGATCTATGTATACCGTAAACAATTAGAGTTAAATGATTTATCCTACGTTTACATGTTTAAATAAATATCAAACTACATACTACGTAATGTTATATCTAGAGTTAACGGCTAAGGCTCCTGTCTGCCGGCCGGCAGGTACAAGGATCAATTCATGTCGCCGGCACATTCCTTTTAAATAAATAAACCCTTACTAATATAAATTTCCCGTAAACCTCTGGATAGCCTAGGTAGCCATGGCTCTAGCTCCCTCTTCAATTTCTTAGTGACTGCGACAAGTTTGAGAGTTTGGAGAGAGAAGTTCGAGGTAGACTGCCTCGGCTTCTTTCTATATTTCTATTTAGACCTAGAAAATACTGAAAATGTACCATTAATTTCTACAATAGGCTCTCGACACATAACACATAATTACATAAGACATTGAAAAAGGGGCTTTCCGTTCCAATGGATAAAGTCTTGTCTTTGCTGTTTTTTTATGAAAGTAGTTCCATACAGATATTTGTCATTAGCACAAAATTTCCCCTATTGGAAAAAGAACAAGACAAACGCGCGATGGTTAACCATATGAAGCCTAGTTGTCCTATTCGTACGGATTTCGACTATTTTACGATTTTTACGTAGTATTGATTAATTTTATACTGCTCGTTAGATTTCGTTGTAGGATGTACAAAACCGTACGGAAACCGTCCCCTTAACCCTAAAAAATCCTTAAAAATCCTAGAAGGTACGAGAAACATACGGAAATGTATGGCATTATACAAAAGATGCACCCTAAAAAACCGAAGAGTACAGATAATGCAAGGCAGTTGTACTGTAATTTACCGGAATGTAAGAAATGCACGGGAAGTACCTTAAACACCTTAAATTCCCCCCTTCAATAACCCTAATAGTACTAAAATATACGAAGACATTACACAAATGTACGAAAAAGTATGGGTACATAGTCTGGTACACATTTTATTACATTTTCATCATCGTTAAGTGTGTATCGTGCGTAGTATTCGCTTGTTCGTTTCGTGCGTATTATGCGCACGTGACATCTATGATCTGAAGTCCATGGGAAAGGCGTGTCGATTGGAAAGACGTGTTTTCTTCTACGTCATCATCATTGCACAAGGCATTGAAAAAGAGAGCCTTCTTTTTCAATGGAAAGATGCCCTAATATTTTCTTTTTTCTGAACAGAAGCATAAAACTGTTTGCCCTCCGAAAACCTCGACGATAATTTTTGATAGGAATGGCTCCCCTAACAAGAGTTAGGTCAGACTTCCATTAGCGAAAAAATGAGGTTGTTTATTGAATGTCGTACTATTTCGTACCTTTCCGTAGCATTTTTTGTTTTGGGGAGGGGGGGGTACATCTTCACTATAGATCTCTCTTAGGATTCTCCAAAGTTATGGGCGTAAACCTTAACTGTCGTATTTTTTTCTTTTTAAAATCCGAGACGCCAATCGCTCGAACCCTTTAGTGTGTGGCTATTGTCCTCAAAGAGTACACTAGGCACACGTTGCGGATGTATAATTGGTTCGCGTGCAGAAGATAAAAATTATCCACAATGAACGCGCGATCGGGTGCCTACACGTCGTTTAGGCTATGTGCCTTCCGCCAGGGTGGATGCAAGTCCATGGAAATTAGCGTGTCACGCTCCCACCTTCAAACTTCAAAGTTTGCCGTTCCTTTCTGCCGTTCCGTTTTTAAATTTCAGATAGTGCATTATCTGTACGAGTCATTAATTAGGGTACGACCCCATGTACTTGTACTTAGCGAACTTACTTTGTTTTTGGCGCGAGTGCGATGGACCCGGATTTCAGGTGTCTCTATGTGTTTACTCGAAATTGTTACTTAAGGGTGTGACGATTCTATAAGTCGACAATGCCCTTGACGGCTGTCAACGTCTACAATCTGTCATGCCGCACCGTATTTTTTGAAACTTTTTCAAGGGTCGCAAGACATATCGTAATTTTTGAAGCTATTTGGTTTGTCGCATGTCATTGCGTGACATCATAGACGTACACCCTTGCAACCGTGGATGTACAACATGCTTTTTATTAAACCTTTAACGTCCGACCGCCATGACTTCGCAAATTTTTCACATTCGTAGATTTTTCACCTTTATGTGAAATGACACTGCACCATCGAGACCCCTGCAAAAAAAAAGCCGTACAAGGTGCATGCAGACAAAAACGAACAGCTCTGTATTTTTTTCAGTCGTCAATTTTTTTTGAAAAATTTACACGTGGGAATATGCTTTTCTATTGGTTTAAACTGTTTTACTTAGCTTAAAACACATTGTCGATGTAGTTTATGATAAGTTTGAAGATGACGTGACAGTGGGTCGAAAAACACACGACGACAAATTTTCGTACATCCTAAGGGCATGTTACATCAGACGAAAAGTGAGGTTTAATACAGAATTTTGTACTTTCCCTTACCATGCCGTACTATATTTTCGTGAGTTTCTTGAAAACAACATTACAGAAAATAATATTACGATTCTCTAAGTATCTCGGAGAAGACGTCGACCGTCTGATTGCATTTTGGTCTTCATCTGCGAGGCAATCGCTCCATGCGCCTCTGTATTGGTGAACCCACCTCGCGGAGGTGGGTTCACCAATACAGAACCAGTCAATTCGCTACACTTGGACGATACACATGTGCGTCGATGAAAAATGAAAATTTTCACACGCCCCCAAAGTCATATGCCTTCGGACAAGGTGACCGTAAAATCTTTGCCGAAAAGAAATACGGTTTTTTCCTGAAAGTCAGCAGAGTGAAGGAGATCTCTGAGGTACATTGACGCGGTACACTTGCAAAGTACAAGTACGTAATACGCAAGTACGCATTTCCATACGAAAATGGTCGATTTCAAAATTCGTTGACAATTTTAGAGATTTGATCGTCGACTTACGTGGAACCACTAGAATCAAAATACGTATGTTAAATCTTATTTACAGATGATACGCGATGTAACCGAGGCCTCTGTAACGGTACTTTTGCATGCGCTAAAGTTACAGTTATTTTCTGTTGTTTTCCACCATAACTTATAAAAAAACGAGAAAATCAGCAGCCGTACCAAAAAAGTGAAATTAACACCGTAATGAAACTCTGGGACCTCCATAAGTCCTCAGAATAGACAGCTTCCAAGAAGCCTTTAGGATAATCCTGACCCTTTTGTGTTTAAGCAAAAATAACTGCCACCCTGGCAAACAAAAACTCTGACCACCTTCACCCCTGTGAAGACAAGACTCCCCTGAGTCGATAGCAAAAAGAATCTCTGAATTTGCTCCCCTGAGCAGTAAGATATGAAGGGTCAAAGTTGACCTTTTGTACAGAAGCTCTCTGGGAGAGAGGGTCCTATCTCCTAATTTTTCTAAGTCCTATCTCTCTCACAGACTCTATCTACTGATGTACGGAACCAATCGGAATACAGTTCCGTACGCAAAAGTACATCTGCCGGTGTACTTTATGTACGAACATTGTACGACATGTCCCAAATGTCGACACATGTCATATCCGGATTCGGTGCCATAATCTCTGGAGATTCCACGATCCAATGTAATTTCGCCACGCGTCATCCGATGTGGCGATGACCACAAACCGCCGAAATCTTCCTCCGCGATCTCGGCGCTAATTCCGGCCGTCCGATTAGAATCTAATTTAATCGTAGCCGTAATAAATACATGCGCGGTATTCGTTTCACTTACGAAATAAAATGCGCGATATTGATTTTGTGAATGTACCGAATTCCGTACTTATACATTACCGGATCTATGTATACCGTACACAGTTATAGTTAAATGATTTAACTTACGTATTAATGCTTAAATTAATATCGTACTATATGCTACGTAAGACTACTTCTAGACCTAACGGCTAAGGCTACCGGCTATCTACTGTCTGTCGGCCGGCAGGTACCAGGATCAAATCCTGTGCCGGCACATACCTTTCAGTAATTAATCCCTTGACTAATATAAATTTCCCGTAAACCTCAGGATAGCCTAGGTAGCCATGGCTCTAGCTTCCTCTCCAATTTGTCAATGACTGCGACAAGTTTGAGAGTTGGAGAGAGAAGTTAGAGGTAGACTGCCTCGGCTTCATTATTTCTATTCAGACCTAGAAAATACTTAAAAACCATTAATTTCTACACTCCCTTTGTTTTCTAGTCAATCTTTAATTTCAGACCACACTTCTCCTTGCAGAAAATTAGCTTAGGGGAACGCACAGGTTTGGTCATCATATCTGCTACCATCTCACTATCTGGTCGGTACTCTAAACTGATTATTTTATTTTCTACTTTCTCTCTAACAAAGATAAGTCTAATGTCTATATGTTTGGCTTTAAAATGATGTTTAGGATTGGCAAAAATAGTAATTGTTGCCTGATTATCACAAAATATTTTCTGCACACCACTCTTAAGGTGACCAAGCTCACCAAGCAAAGACTTGACCCACATCAATTCTTTTACAGCAGAGTAAGAGGCCATATACTCAGCCTTCATGGTGGATTGAGCAATAACTTTTTGATGTTTGCTACTCCAACAGCAAGCCCCATCACCCATATATAATACCTATCCAGAAGTGCATCTCCTCATCAGAGCATCACCATAACTGGCATCACTCCAAGTAGTGATGTTAGTATTCTTCCCACCCAAATGCAACCATAGATCCCTAGTTCCTATCAAATATCAAAGGAATCTCTTAGCTGCCTCCCAATCCCTCTTAGTAGGAGCATTTAGACTTCTACTCAACACTCCTACAGCTGCAGCTAAATCCGGCCGGGTACAATTCATAAAATAGATTAGACTGCCCACTACTTGCCTGTAAGGAATAGTCTGCATGAACTTCTGTTCATCAGGAGATAGTTCCTCGTCTAAGACTATGACTCCTTCTTCCTCACTCCCCTCACTTCCCTTCTTCAACTCCATTGGAGTTGTACAACTATTAGCTTTATCCATCTGAAATTTTTCAAGCATGTTCCTTATTGCTTCTTCTTGAGTCAATCTTATAATCTTTCTTTTTCCGTCTCTTTCTACTTGAATTCCCAAAATATATATCGCTTCCCCCATATCCTTCATTTCAAATCTCCCCTTAAGATCAATTTTCAGTTTATTAATTTTTTCCATTGATTTACTTAAAACAAGCAAATCATCAACATAAATTGCAATAAATATAAAACCTTCCTCATCTTCGAAAACATAGATTGAGTGATCGGAGCTGATCCGGATATATCCCAGACCGATAAGAAACTCATCAAGCTTCTTATTCCACTGACGAGGCGCTTGTTTTAACCATAAAGAGATTTAATCAGCCGGCATACCTTACTCTTCTCTCCTTCCTCCACAAACCCTTCGGGTTGTCGCATGAAGATCTCTTTTTCCAATTCTCCATGCAAAAAGGTTGTCTTGATGTCCATCTGGTGCACTTCCATGTCTTCTGCTGCAGCCAGGCTGAGAAGTATGCGGACGGAGGGAAATCTGACCACCGAGCAAAGGTTTTCTCGTAGTAAATTCCCTCCTTTTGTGTAAATCCCTTTGCCACTAATCGAGCCTTGTAGCGCTCGATTGTGTTATTTGGGTTCAGTTTTAATTTGAAAACCCACTTACAACCGATTACTTTTCGGTTAGGTGGACAATCCACCAGCTCCCAAGTATTGGCTGCCATAATTGAGGCCATCTCCTCATTGATGGTTGTCTTCCACTGGTTTCTTTCTAGACAAGTCATCGCCTCTCAATAAGTTTGAGGTTCATCTTGATGAGATAGTTTAGTTACCTTGTTATATACTTGTTTTTCTTGCAGTCTCTTGCTACTTCTCCTTCCCCCTTAAATTCTATAGCCGGAATAGATGGTTCTCGTGGGTTCTTTCGAAAAATCTCGGCTTCTCCCCTATCCCTTGATTCCGAAGCAATTTTCATCACGTCTTCCGCTTCGGGTAGAGTTGTCACTGGAGTTTTCGCAGCCGAGTTCTTTTCGGTCTGATTTGTATCTGCAAAAATGTCATCTTCTCTAAAACCTCGATAGTTGGGATGCTCAAAGTCATCGGATTTTTCTGACTCAAATCTGATTTTTACTGACTTTGTATACTTGAATGGATCCACGGACTTTCCTTCATCCATAACTACTAGATGTTTTACTAAGATTATATCTTCCCTTTTTAGATCGTAAACTCTATATCCTTTAACATCCTCATCGTATCCTAATAAGTATCCCGATTTTCCTTTAGGATCTAGCTTCCAATTAGACCGATCTGTATCTAGACTGAATACTTGACTGCCGAAAATCTTTAAGTGAGATTTGTCTGGTTTCTGGCCTGTCCATCTCTCATAAGGTGTTTCATCTTTTATAGCTAAAGTAAGATCTCTATTTTTGAGGTAATTAGCTTAGTTCATTGCTTCTGCCCAAAACCTTTTTCCTATCTTCTTATCCGACAACATACATCTAGCAGTATCACTCAGTGTCCTATTTAATCGTTCAGCTAGCCCATTCTGTTTCGGGTTTTCTGGAACTGTCTTTTGGTGTTGAACTCCATCATCCCTCATAAAATCCTCAAACTAGTTAGAAGTATACTCTCCACCATTGTCACTCCTTATCTTCCCTCATAAAATCCTCAAACTGGTTTGAAGTATACTCTCCACCATTGTCACTCCTTACTCTCTTGATTGGAGTTTCATGGAGTTTTTCGCTCCATGCTTTATATTGTCTAAAACAATCTTGAGCTTCTGACTTGTTTTTCAAAAAATACACCCTGGAATATCGAGACCAATCATCAGTTATAGTCATCATAAATCTCTTCCCCCCCCGGTGAGGGCACTCTAGCCGGTCCCCAAATATCTGTGTGTACTAGATCTAGAAGTTTTTCTCCCTTGTAGGTGGCTGTTTTAGGAAAAGGTAATCTGTGTGCTTTACCTTGAGCACACCCACTACAATCACTTATATCATCATTCTCACTAAACTGAATCCCTTCCACTTCTCCCATCTTTTTCATCTCTCTTAACTTATCTAGATTCACATGCCCAAGCCTCTTATGCCACATCATAATATCATGAACACCAACATAATAAAATTTCTTCTTTTCATTATTTAAGATCAGCCTAAACATCCCATGGCTACCTTTCTCAGCAATGAAATAGACATCCTCATCAAAACTAGCAGTAAAGACTCCTTCCCTAGTGCTAGTGAAAAAATCCTTATCATCTAATAGAGATGTAGAGATAAGGTTTTTGTTCAGCTCCGGAATAAATAATACATCGGAGAATGTTAATATGGATGTCTTTCATTCTACTAACACTTTTAGATCTACTGATCCTACAAGAGTAGTGGTGACTATCCTCCCATCTCCGTACTCTATCTCTACGTTGGTAATCTTTCTTATCTTAGTGAACAGGTGTCTATCCTTACACATGTGCATGGAGGCACTTGAATCTACAATCCAGCGTGCTTCACCTTTCAATCCACCGTAAGCACATTTCTGCCTTCGTGGAATTTCGACCTCATTTTTCGCCTCCAACTCCTCAATCAAAAGGAGCTCATTGTCCTCGTCTTCGGATTCAGCCTCAAGTACCTGTGTGACAAGGGCCTTTTTCTTTCCTCTCAGGGTACCACCGGTCTGCCCCTCTTTTAACCGAAGCTCGGTTAGCTTATGCACTATGTCATATAGTGCCCAGGTTTCTTACAAAAATGACATAAACCTTTGGGAGCCCTTAGTTTGAACTCGTTTACCTGATTTTTTTGCTCCCTTCCCCCATAGATTCCGACCGGTTTCCGGGAATCCTTGTTCCTCCAATCGGTCGAAGTTGCCAAGGCTAGGCCACTCTTTCCTCCCCTTTGGATCTTAATCGTATTCTTCGAACGAGAATCATCCCTACCACTGAGTTCCATATCCTCCTTGAGTCCGGTAAGTCGTGCACACGGTTGACTATGTTGTCGAACTCATCGGGTAACTTCATCAGTAAACAGTTAACCTTTTCTTTTTCACAAAAATCTTTTCCCGCACTCTCTAGCACCGTGAAAATGTAGCAAGCTCATTGCAAAAATCCAACATTTTCCCCCCTTTGTATACATATTCCTTAACTTTTTGATCAGCCAACTGTTGATGCTGAATTGTACCACTTCAGTACATCTCTATAAGAGCCATCCACAGATCGGATGCCCTTTCTACCTGCAAATGAGGACATGCAAGTCCTTGAGTAAGATGGCATAGGATGAAATGCTTTGCCGCCATATTGTTGAAATCCCAGGTTTGAGTATCATTCTCCTCGTTTCTCGGAATAGGTGACATGAATGCTGAACCGGTTGCTATTGGTGTGGTCGTCTCCTTCTCCGCTCCTTTGTCCACCACCTCTCCTTCCTTTATCTCCTCTGTTGAGATGGACCTCCTTTCTTTGTGAATCTGCTTCTTCAAACCCTAGAGGAATTCCAAGACTTGATGGACACCCGAATTGTCCACTCACTATCCCCCAAAACCTTCATTCTTTCCTAGTATATGAAGCTAGTTCCATTAAAGATTGGTACCCTAGAGGGTGGGCCTATAACCTGAAACTCTGAGACCTCCATAAGTCCTCAGAGTGGACAGCTTCTAAGAAGCCTCTAGATAACCCTGACCCCTTTGTGTTTCAACAAAAACAACTGCCACCCTGGCAGACAAAAACTCTGACCAACTTTAGCCTTGTGAAGGTAAGACTCCCATGAGTCGATAGCAAAAAGAATCTCTGAATTTGCTCCCATGAGCAGTAAGTTATAGAGGGTCAAAGTTGACTTTTTGTATAGAAGCTCTTTGGGAGAGAGGGTCCTATCTCCTAATTTTTCTAAGTCCTATCTCTCTCACAGACTTTATCTACTGATGTACACAACAAATCAGAGTACACTTCCGTACACAAAAGTACAGCAGCCAGTGTACTTTTTGTACGGACATTGTACAACATGGCCTAAATGTCCACACATGTCATATCCGGATTCGGTGTAGTAATCTCCGAAGATATCACGATCCAATTTTATTTTGCCACGTGTCATCCGATGTGGCGATGACCACAAACCGCCAAAATTGTCTTCCGCGATCTCGGCGTTAATTCGGCCGTCGGATTAAATTCACATTAAATCGTAGCTGTAATAAATACATGCGCGGTATTTGTTTCGCTAAAGAAATAAATGCGCGGTATTCGTTTCTTATCCGTACTTTTTCAATACTGGATCTATGTCTCCCGTAAAATTGTTTCAGTTAAATGAACTATCCTACGTATTAATGTTTAAGTAATTATCAAACCCTACAATATGTAACATTATGTCTTGACTTAACGGTTAACGCTACCAACTACCGGCAGCTTACCGTCCGACAGGTACCAAGATCAAATCCTGGAGTAAACACATACTCTTTTAGTAAATAACCCAACGTTAAATAAACTTATATATATATTTCCCGTAAACCTCTGGATAGCCTAGGTAGCCATGGCTCTAGCTTCCTCTCCAACTTCTCAGTTACTGGACAAGTTTGAGAGTTGGAGAGAGAAGTTAGAGTAGACTGCCTCGGCTTCTTTATTTCTATTTAGACCTAGAAAATACTTTAAAACCATTAGTTTCTACACGTACAAGTTACGTTTCCTTACAACTTTAAATGTACTGCAGTTTGTCGTCTAACGCGAAGTAGTTTGTCGTCTCGCGCATTTCGACCCACTTTTGCGTCCTTCCAGCTCATCTTCAAACTATATTTTAAATCACCTCGCGAGGTGATTTTAAAAAAGTTCCAGGATGCGAGCGAATAGGCACACGCTATTACACGTGCCGGAGGTTTTTTACAATTCCTGTGCGTGGAGAACCAAAAAAAAAACCAACTGCACGTTTACAGCCTGTACGTACCGTATTCCGTGCGCTGTTTTTTGTACAGGGGCCGTGGAGGGGTCTCGACCAACGGACGCCATTTCGCAAAAGCGTGAAGGCGCCTCCTTCCTTCTCCCTCATACCCTTCCTCAACGCTCTCTGTCGTACCACTCCTCTCTCAAACACACGTGCTTTCACACATACGGCGTAGAAAAAGCATTGGGCACCTTTTGACAAGCGGGAAGACGAAAAAAAAACCGCATTTATGTGCAACAACGTAATTTTTCTATAAACAAAGATTTTAATAAGTTTAATAAATATAATATACTTATTAATATATATAAAAATGAAAAACATGAAAATACAAGATATGAATCTCAATTATTTTACGGTTTTTGGCTAAATTTGTTAGTTTGTTTGCTTTACATTTTATATGTGATTCAGATAAAGAAACCAACCAATACTATCGTTTAATTAGATTATATATTATAGAGAAAAAATACTTGATTTGTATACTAAAGTAAATACATATATAATTTAGTATATAGGTTGTTACTTAAATAAAATTTATATATTAGTATATTTTTACGTTGGAATATTAATATTATTATTAATTAACATTTAGCATTTTATGTTTTTTAAAACAAAATACAATGTAAGAATCTATAATGTTAAGGTAGGCACACAGACAGAGAGACAAAGAGACAGAGAAACAGACAGAGAGAAAATGACACACACACAGAGACAGACAAGACAAAAAGATAGAAACAGAGAGACGCATATAGACGGATACAAAGACAGAGAGACAGAGACAAAGAAAGAGAGACACAGACAAAGACAGACAGAGACACACGCATATAGACGGATACAAAGACAGAGAGACAGAGACAAAGACAGACAGAGACACAGACACAGACAGAGACTAGACAGAGAGACAAAAACAGACACAGACAAAGACTGAGAGACAGAGCATATTAAAGAGATAGAGAGACAGACAAAGACACAAGACAGTGGGAGACAACGAGACAGGGGAGACAATTGATAGGATCTCACACAAAATGCAGAGTGCAAGATTACACTGGAAGAAAAACAAAAATAAAACATTCAGACGAGAGAAAACTGTCCACGAAAGCCAATATATTTCACGGACATTTTCTCCCACAAAAAGGTTAAGTTTTCCCTCCCTCTAAGCTGCAGTATATAGTACTGCAAGTGTAACGTCACACAATCAAACTAAGAACAAACCAAACTATAAAGTGCGCAGTGAGCACCTACAAATCAAATCGCGTCTATACGCGAAACAACATAGTACACGGTACAAAAACACACGTACAAACAAGAACAAATAAAGACAAAACGAACCCACTAACCGTACACACTAAGCGAAACAAAATACTTGGTCGTTGTCAAACTAAATCTTGGCGAGACCAAGGTACAACAAAACCGTATAACTAGACTTGATGAATCCAAACCAATCTGAACGACTATCTTCATGTAACTCCAACCTAGCTGGCCGCGCGACAGACCTCGAAGGCTGATTACAACTTTGATTCTAACAATCCCCCTCTCAAAGTTGCAATCATTACACCAACCCTAATTTAGGTCTTCCCCTCAAAAGTACATCATGACTCGCAGCTTTTGTCAACATATGCGCGGCTTCCTTTAACGTTGAAACTTACAAAAATTCAACTTCATTTGCGGTGACCAAATCCCGTACGAAGTGCCACTAAATCCTAATATGTTTTGTCCTTTTGTGAAAGACAAGATTCTCACCAATGCCATCGAACTCATACTGTCAGAAAATATTTTCATGCATCCAATCGTAATCCCCAATTCTCAAAGTAGCTCCTTGATCCAAATCGACGCCTTAGACGTATGACACCCAACCATTTACTCTGCTTCGGTTGAACTTAATGCGACAGTTGGCTGGAGTCGCGAACTCCAAGAAATTGCCGCGCCACCAAAAACAAAAGCATATCCAGACGTTGACTTTCCTGTATCAAAATCTCCACCCCAATGTGCTGTTGAAATTATTATTTTTATATGGTATTTTCTAGGTCTGAATTTAGTACAAATAGAAAAAGGTGGATAGCGTGCCTCCGCCTCCTCTTTCTTTCCACCATACTTGTCGTAGTCACTGAGGGATAGAGAGGGTGGCTGAGCCATGGCTGTCCTAGCTTAAGCAAGCAGGACTAAAGAGTGACTTATGTCACTCTCAACAAAAGGTTGAGTCCTCCAGGACTCAAACCTCCGACCGGTAGAGCGCGGCTTAGCCGTCAGCTCTAACCAGTCTGTCGTAGAAGTCCGTTAGGATATATTAGGTTTGATATTTCTTTAAACAATGTTACGGCTATGAATTCGATTAACGAAATTACGAACGAAAGAACATGGAACCAAGTATTATATAGTGCGAAACATTATCTCGCACGCAAACAAATGAATCAGACATTTGTTTTCGACGGCGGACATTTAATATCGAATCTGATCCGACGACGTACATCAATGCCGAGATCACGGAATGGTCATTTTTGGCGTTTATGGACGTGGCGTGACGTGGCGCCACGCGGAGGGATGACATTTGGTCGCAGGAATTCCGACGAACATAAGGACAAGTGAAAAGTGGACACGCGTCCACTTTTTAGCGTTGCCGTACATTGGCCGTACAGAAAGTACATCGGCCATAGTACTTTTCTGTACTCTACAGTGATCTGATTGGTTCGTACTTCAATAGGTAGGGTTTGTGAGAGGGATTTAGGACTTAGAGAATTTTGGTAGATAGGAACCTCTCTCTCTCTTTGAGAGTTTGTATAAACTTGGCATCTTTGCCGACTCATAACTTATCGGCTGGTTGGCCGTTTTCAGTGATTCTTTTTGCTACGGACTCAAGGGAGTCCACGCTGCACAGGGGTGCAGTCAAATTGTCAGTTTGACTTCTTGGGCAGCAGTGATTGTGGCTTGAAGTGGGTTAGTTAAATACTATCTAGAGGCTTCCTGTTTTCGGTTGTCCAATGGAGGACACAGAATTGCATCTGCGTCACAATATCCCACGCACTCTAAAGATGTCCGTCCAGATCGAAATAATAAGACAATCTCGACCGTACCTGCAAGGTAACGAAATATCCTCTTCACGGCCTCCCAATGAATCTTTTTAGGAACCTGACAAAATCGGCTCATGACAAAAACTGCGGCTGAAATATCTGGTTGCGTGGCCACACTTAAATACATCAAACTTCCAACGGCCTCACGATAGGGCACGTGGACAGTTTCCTCCTCCTCAAATTTGCGATATTGAAGTTTGGAATCTAGTGGTGTCAAAATCGCCTTAGAATCCAACATATCAAACTTTATTAGTACTTCTTTACAATATTGCGTTTGCGACAATTTAATATCTCCATTATCGTACCTCAAAACTTCCACTCCAAGAATATATCGTACCTCCCCCAAAATCTGTGACTTTAAAGTGAAGACGCAGGTACTCCTTCAATTCCGCAATTCGCGTCAACTTGTCAAATATCATCAAAAAATCATCCACGTAGACAGAAAATATAATTTGATCCTCCCCCTCACCTTTTACGTAAACTCCAGAGTCTGAAACTGTTCGTACAAATCCGAATTAAGTTAGGACCTTGTGTAATCTCAAATTCCAGGTCCGCAGTGCCTGTTTCGGTCCGTATAAGGACTTTCGCAGCCGCCATACCTTCCCCTCCTTCGACATTACTCCTTCTAGAACTTTCATATAAACCTCCTCCTCTAAGTCACCATTTAAGAACGGCGTCTCTACGTCCATTTTGTGAATGTGCTTTTTGCCGGCAGCGGCAATAGCAATAATCATACTCAATGAATCAAACTTAACTACCGGTGCGTAAGTCTTTGTATAATCTATCCCCTCCCTTTGTTGAAAGCCCTTGCAAACTAGCCGAGCCTCATGTTTTATTACTTCCCCCGATGCACCAGTTTTGGTTTTAAAAATCCGCTTCGCATCAATAGCTTTTTTACCCTGCGGTAGGCTTACCTCCTCAAATGTTCGGTTGTTGATAATAGATTGAAGTTCACGCTCCCATGCCGGTTTCCAATGCTTCTCCCAATCGCATGATTTTCGTGCTTCCACCTACGATTGCGGATCGCCCGACTTATTTTCACATTATGATTGCTATAAAATAAAGTCACCCTCCTTCTCCGCCGAAATAAATTTTACGAATTCTCCACATTCCCCTTGCCATCAAAAGAAAGACGAGCCGGTTTCTTACCCCTATTTTCCCGCATACTCCTCCTCACCTCAAATTCTCTCCTCTTTTGTCGGTTCCTCCTCAATAATATTCGGTTCACTTGATTTAGAAGACGAAGATTTCCTCGTGTCTGAAGACATTCGGGAATTTTTGCTTCGCGAATCCCCACCAATGTTATCAAAATTTACATTCTCCTCAATTTTACCTTTCCCTTTTTTAACATTGGAGGTGGATTCCGGCTCAATTTCCGAATCCGAACCCTCAATGTTATTAAGATCACCGATTTCAAATTCTTCATGAAAGTCAAGATTAGAATTCCGCTTAGCCGATCGAGAGATTGTGGATAATAAGTCCTCGTGAAAATCCACATTTCTCGATTCTTCAATGATATTTCGAATCGGATCATAAACTCGATAAAGACTCCCTTTCTCACTATATCCAACGAAATAACCACTCCAACTCCTTGATGCAAACTTGCCCTTCCTCTTTTGTACTTCAATATAAACCGACGCACGACATCCCCAAATCCGAATGTGGTGTAGGGTAGGCTTTCGCCCATACCACAACTCATACGGAGTTTTATCACCCGAAACCGATGTAATTCGCCGAATGCAAATATAATTCACCGTTAAAATTGCATCGCCCCATAAATGACTACTCTTCCCGGATCCGTGTACCATGAATCGTACCATTTCTTGAAGCGTAGGGTTCTTTCTTTCCGCCACTCCATTGGATTCCGGTGAGTAAGATGCGGTATATTGGTGAGAAATTCCCCACTCTTTGCAATAAGGATCAAAAGCAAGAAATTCCCCTCCATTGTCCGATCTATTAGATTTTAATTTTCTCTCAGATTGCCTTTCGGCCATCACATGCCTCTCTTGAAAGCGTAAAATTGCTTCGGATTTGTGTTTAAGTAATATTACCCATATGAAGCGAGAGAAATCGTCCACCACCACCATAATATATTTGTTTCCTCCAATCTTCTCCGGTTTTACGTCCCCGCATAAATCTATATGCACAAGATCAAGCGGATGCTTAGATCGATGTGTTGGATCCTTCGCCGGATGCGGCTTTCAGATTTGTCTCCCCTTACTACATCCCTTGCACCCGTTAATTTTCTCTCCCGACGCCAAGTCCAATCCCCTAACACTTCCATTCTTAATCATGCGTCGTAAACCCCCCTCGGATGTAAGGCACATACGATGGTGCCACAAAGTTAAATCGCCTTTCAACTCGTAGATTTGCGAAATAATACCACCAGAATTTGGGTGCGCTTTCGGCCGACGCCATATTAAGCGACTAAATCTGTGACTTCTCCTTCGCCTATTTGTACACCATTTGATTGTACAATTTTTATTGTCAAGTCGCCATACAAAAATACGCTCACGCCTGCACGCTGAATCTGTGGTACGCTGAGAAGGTTCAATGAACCTTCAGGTAAGTACAAAACATTTGTTAGTTAGGTTTGCGTAACCTTTTCTATGCCACTTGCGTCCAAATTAGGTAATTCCAAAAGTACAGTACCCACTGTACTTATTGAAATCACTTGTCCACTTGCGACAGTGATTCGTTTTGGTACCGTGAGTTTGCGAAAATCATCAAATAGTGACGCGTCAGTACATACGTGGTGTGACGCGCCAAAATCTATAATCCACTCCTTTTCTTGTTGCGTAGCACCTGCCAAAACATCAAGCGAAAAGTTAAGGGCGGAAAATATTTGCGCCCCTTCGCCTCCTCTTTCAAATTGATCGTCGCCCATAAAATGTCCTCCTCCTCTTACATGGCGACCTCCGCGGCCACCGCGGCCGCCAAAACGACCGTCGCCGCGCCCACTGTATTGGTCGCCGCCGTCTCCCCTACCGCCGCGATCTCCTCTTCCAACGCCGCCTCCATTGTTGGCCTTCGAGTAACATTGGGGGCTTATATGACCCCATTTCCCGCAAAAGTGACATTGGCGCTCCTTATTCGGGCAAGAAGCCGCCATATGACCAAGTTTGCCATATTGAAAACATGCAATATTGGTCAGATGTGAATATCCGGGCTGGGAAGGAAATCTCCTGGCCCTTTCGTGTCCTCTTCCCCCTCTTCCTCTCGGATTTCCCCCTCTCTTTCCTCCTCTTCCCCGAAAATAATTTAGATCGGGTGTTTTCGGTGTTGCCGCATTGAGGGAACCGGTCGGTTGGGTTTCCCTCGATGAGCTCGGGCGATTCGCCTCGGTCGATTTAAGGAATGTAATGATCAAATCCAAGGTGTTCGAATCCCTTGATAAGAGAATGTCCCGTAAGTGTATCATCTTCTTCGGTAAGGCATGGGTGAAGTCCGATGCCTTATCATTCTCTTCAATGAATTTCCCCATATTTGGGAGTTGCTCGATAATAATGTTAAATCTCTTTGCGGCCTCATCGATCGATTCATTTGGTTTCACTTTGAAGGATGTATAATCGGTATAAACATATTGCCCCTTGTTTTGAAGGCTCTTCTCAAAATGATTTTCAAGGGCCACCCAACAATCATGGGCGAATCTTCGAATAAGAAATAAATCGTGAATAGAAGTGCTACATGATTGGAATAAACCGCCAACGGCGGAAAGATTTTTCTTCGTCCACACATGATAAGCTCTCCGATCCAAGGTAGGCATCTTGTCCACCCCTTTTACCACCTTCCGAAGGCGTTTTAATTTAAATTGGCCTTTGATATATTTCTTCCACGATTGATAATTCGTCCCATTGAAAATGACAATTTTTCCGGACATAGATTCAACTTGCTCGTCCCCTTCACTCCAATCGTCATCGATGGGCAGTTTCCCCTTTCGAATCAATTCCTTCATCTCCTCCTCATCTCCTTCCGTATCAACGACGCTTTGTGTCAGAATGGGATCTCTGAAAAATGGAGGTCTCGTGACACGGTTCGTCTCCGAGATCCGTTGATCAACATATCAGAAAAGACCATCCATCAATTTTTGAAGACGATCTTCCATCGCGTCATCTTCCTCCTTCTTTTTCCCCTCATTCTTCTTCTTTTGTCCGATCGGATCGATCGGAACGGCCTCCTCAAAAGTTTTGCCGGTGAAGGCAAATGGAGTTTCTACTTCCAGTTCCGACGATGATTCGGATTCGGTTGGATCCGGAGGATCCGGATAGGATCCGGATCCGGAGGTCGAGGAATCATCGTAGAAGAAGAAGGCATCATACGAGAAGGGGTATTCTTCTTCTTTCTCCCCATGGCGGCCAAACTAGCCACCTTTCTACACCTCAAAGGAGCACACAAGCTCGGATACCAATTGATTGGATCTTACACAAAATGCAGAGTGCAAGATCACAGCGGAAGCAAAATAAAAATAAAACATTCAGACGAGAGAAATTTGTCCACGAAAGCCAATATATTTCACGGACATTTTCCCCCACAAAAAGGTTAATTTTTCCCTCCCTCTAAGCTGGAGTATATAGTACTGCAAGTGTAACGTCACACAATCAAACTAAGAACAAACCAAACTATAAAGTGCGCACTGAGTGCGTACAAATCAAATCGCGTCTATACGCGAAACGACATAGTACAAGGTACAAAAACACACGTACAAACAAGAACAAATAAAGACAAAACGAACCCACTAACCGTACACACCAAGTGAAACAAAATACTTGGTCGTCCTCAAACTAAATCTTCGCGAGACCAAGGTACAACAAAACTGTACAACTAGACTTAATGACTCCAAACCAATCTAAACCACAATCTTCACATAACGCCAACCTAGCTGGCGGCGCGACAGACCCCGACGGCTGATTACAACATTGATTCTAACAACAACGAGATAGAGACAAAGAGACATGGACAAAAAGACAAGACAAATAGATAAGTGACAAAGAGACAGAACACAAAGGCAGAGTGACAGAGACAGCAAGACATAAAGCCAAAAGACAAAGAGATAGAGGCAACGACAGAGTGCGATAGGGGAGGATTGTAACAATGGGCGAGACATAGACATGGCCATAAAATACAAATTAGAATAGAAACACTAAAATTTGAAGCCAAGTGTAAGAAAACTTAAAACAAAATTGTTGGATATGCTATTCAACTGAAATTAGAATGTAATAGATCACACTAAACATCTGTAGTATAAGTTATTTTGCTAAACCCATAATCGATAGTATTGTACAAAAAAGTGTAATATAAAGAAAAAAGTTGACTAACCGTTGTCACCGTACATGCAACAGATCAAAACCGCTACTCATGAAGGTCCATGTCATCCGTAGTCCAAGAACGTTTACATGACAATTTGGATGGTCGTCATCAAGACAAGTGTCATTTTTTGGATTAAGTCGAAAGCAACCCAGAAATAGTGTACACATTGTGTAGTGAACTGAAAAAAAAAATACAGTTCAGATTGTTGGCTGTAAAAACAATTATTATAAGTCGAAAGCAACCTTCAAATACTGCGTTAAACTGAATATAAGAAAATACTTCACATTGCAAACTGTTTAATGTTAAAATGAGCTTATTAAAAATACCCAACAACATTTGGCAATGTCACATGTACGTTTGAACATATATAGTTGCATACAAGACCGTAAATGTTTGTCCTCTGCCCTATTTGAATACACTATGTTAATATGCTTTGTATCCTTGCAAGAATGGCGAAGAAGGGTGGGGGAAAGTAAAAAGGCACGACACGGCACAGAAGAGAGGGGCGTTCTGTGGAATATCGGAGCAGGTACGGCAGAGTGCTGAAAACCTCCACGTCGACAATGTCCCGAAGTCACAAAGAGTGTACAACGCGCGGTTGGATGTCTCAATTTGCAGCCGAGTTGAAGTTTCGCATCACTTTGTGTACCACATCATCTGTCAAATTGTTTCGTACACATCTACGTGAGTCACCTTTGTAAAGTAACAAAGTTTTTTGGGTTTACATTCGAATGCTCTGAAAGCTGTACGGCAAATCTTCGCTAAAAAACAAAGTAACAAGACTAAGGGTATGTCCCCATGTGCATAAGTAAGGGTTTTTTTCTGTTGTTTTGCTGTAAAACTTAGCGCCGTACTGCCTAAGTTCCAACCGTACGAAGGAATCGCAAATTTGTAGAGTACAATATGTTTCATCCTCGAACTTACGATGTACAAAAATTTGTCGTCTTGTGTTTTTTGACCCACTTTGACGGCAAAAAACGTCATCTTCAACCTTATCTTTAAAACACATGCGCGATGTGTTTTAAAACTATGGATTTTCTATAAACAAATAAGAACATATATTCGCACGTGTCGAAATATTCGAAATTTTCATACGATTTCTAAGGACAAATATAAGTACAGAATTCACTATTTTTTGTCCGTTTGCACTCCAATACGACAAATAAAAGTACACAATTTGTTTGGATTTGTCCGTTTTCGTCCAGTACGAATTTCTTTTTTGCAGTGGTTTTTCAAATTCAGATGCCATTTCACGTCGACCGTACAAGAGTCGCAAGGGCAAAGCGCCTCGTCTTCAACCGTGAAACGGCACAGGTTGGAATGCGCTACGTCTACAATGTCACGGTAAGACATGCGACGTCACAAGCAGTTCCAAAAAATATCGTGCGACTACAGATCGTAGACGTTAACAACCGTCACAGATATTGTTGACGTATACAATCGTCACATGCGTAAGTTACGATTTCGTCATTACAGACATAGGGACACTTCAAAACCGGGTCCGGCGGATCCGCGTTAAAATACAAAGTAAGTTCGCTAAGTTACAAGTACATGGGGACAAACCCTAAGTTTCGGTTACGTGCGAAAGTACCCTAATACAGAAATGTTGTTGTCCGTACTATTACAAAGACCTCCTGATGTAACCATACCCTAAGGGTAACCTTCCATCAGGCGAAAAGTGGGGTTGTTTACTGGAGAAAGTACCTTTCCGTACTAGGCCGTACTTTTTTTTTTTTTTTTTTTACAAAAGATGTTTACTAAAAATTCGTTGAGATTCTCCAAACTTCTTGGAGAAATATACCACCTGTCATGCCGCATGGTATCGGACGCATGCGCGCACAATATTTTGCATGCGTACACGATATCGCGCACGCACGCACAATATTGTGCTCGCACGCGCGATATTCTGCATGCGTGCACGATACGGTGCACGTCACCCGTGGGATTTTTTACTACAATTGTCGGTTTTGTATATTGTCGGTTTTTAAACTCGCGTCGAAGCCGCTTTCTGCGGTTTCGAAATGATACATTCTATTGGCGAGACGGAAAAATGTTTTGTTGATGGCCTACTTTGTAAGTTACATCCCGTTAGGTGGCCATTACACGTCTGATCGTGCATGTTTACATATTGTTACATTTCTATGGACAGTGCCCGTTTACATATTGTCTTGTTATATGCACTTTTGTACTAGGAATAGACAATGCGTGGAAAAACAGGCACCGCTTATTTAAAGGTTTCCAAAACGGCGACCAAAGGTTTATAATTTGTATAGAGATTAGCTACTTTGGCCGAATCCCTCTCTCTTGCTTTCATGACGATCATCTTTATCCACCTGCTTATTTCAGTTTGTAAATGTTTTTTAGTTTTTGCTGAATATCGATCCTTCTATTTCCTTTTAGAGCAGGTGTTTTCCTTTGTGTGTAAAGTGTAGCTAGTGTGGTAGCCATGGGTACTAAGAAAAACAAACCTCCTATGATAGTTTCTTCGTTGGTTAGTCCTCGACCATATCAACCTGATAACTCACCTTGTGCAAAAGAAACTTCTTAAAGACCTAGGATAACGGATTTTATTTTGAAAGGGCACAATAAAATGACACCTTTCCCACTGATCGGTTTAGCCAAAAGAGAGAAGGGGTTATTTTTTTGGTTAAGTAACTTCGGAACCTCTTTGATGGCCTTTTTCGACATGTTAATGAGTTTATCGGAGAGGCAAAGCGAAGATGTAAGTCGAATTTGTTTGATAATCGTGATATAGATTCTGATGATGGAGATTTGAATGGTGGTCTTGATGATAAAAAGGCAAATAAGAAGATAAATTAAACTTGTTGTGGTTGATGATTCGGATTTGGATAAGGGGAGTGAAGATGATCAACAAATTTGTTTGATGCCCACAAATTTTTATTTTTTTTACAGCCTTCATTAGGGCATAGTTGACTTCATGTAATTTAAGGTAAACTTTAGTGATTTCGTTGACGACTTCATTAAGAGATACAATATTATTATGGCGCAACTCTAAAATATTCGAGTCTAAATACGGAGGAGGACAAAGTGAGTGATCTGATGATGTACTACTAAATAACTTAGTTCTTCTTAAGGAGATCCTTTTTGTGAAAGACCATACAACTCGGAAAAAATAAAGTTAACTACCTCAAACCAAGCGACGGTAATCGGGTGAGCTCTTCAAGAGGAACTACATCCATCAGAGTCTTGATTACCAACGTTCTCAAATTTGCAAATTTGACTTACCTTCGAGAAAGAAAGGGCGTCATAGGAGGAGGCCTACGAGTAGAGGCAAAAGGCAAGAAATAATCAATAACTAGAAGGACCAGCTGACTCATTCTAACTTTATCCATATGACTTGCTTTTCAAGTCACATGCTCAATCACATGCCTTTGCTGTATATGTATAAGGCAAAATACTATTATCTTTAGGTAGAGGGGGTCACGTGAGTTTGTAATGCTATGTCAAAAATGATAGGTTCAAAGTAGGGATCGACATCGTGGTCGTAAAAACAACCGTTGTTGTGGTGGCCTGTTTGGCAAAAAAACGAGATTTATTGAGGATGTAATTTTTGAAGATAGGAGAGACAAACATTTTCAATCTCTGAAGCTTTCCATTCATTTATTAACTAGATGTAAAAACCACAAAGATAATGGAGGACTGATGTATGAGTTTCCAACTCTCCCAAATCCCATTAGGACATTAACTCTCATTCACTTATTCTATGAATTCAAAACAACACTAACATGGAAAACGCTCATATTCAAGAATGAAGACTTTATAAACTAGCTTGGTCTTTGGCCCTCTTGGCTCAACACTTCTTTTCACGTATTTTCCCTTGGCCCCCCTATAAAATTATGTACTTTCTTGACTACAAAAATTGTATCGATAGCTAGTAAGATATTTAAATTGCAAGATGCAATTGCTCAATTTTAGATTAATTCACTCAAGACTAACTTTTTGTAAAAAAAAACATGAATATCTACGTTATTTCTCCAAATAAAAAGATGTTGAATTCCGTTTTCCACAAGCTATATATCTCATTATCGCCTTGGAATAGTCACGCTAAAGTTTACACTCCTTTGAATAAGCTTTTACTTGGGCCAATCATTGATCAACTTTAACCTTAACTAACTAATGCAAAAGTATACAAAATCTTTGATTAACACTTAACCTTTTCTAGCCAATCAAAGGATTCGTTTCACATCGTATAATTTTCATGCAAAAATCTGCGCTAATAAAAATGAGGCTTCACACAAGTGTTAAAAAAATTATGTGCGAAAAACTACTTATGAAATTACATTGCGTCGTAATGAATTTTCTAGGGAAAATTGGACAAAATGAACAAACGGGCGATCGTAGTGGAGTATGTGAGATCTTCAGGTATTCCCTAATAAACATCCTCCTTGCATGTTGCTCGAGATGATAACCTTTCAAACCAGTTGAGCATGGTCAAAATTGTTTTATTGGGAAGCTTCAAAAAATTGGAGAAGGCCCCGCAAGCCTTACTAGTGAACTTTGTGTATCTAAGATTCCAAATACATAATAGTTTAGTGATGGGATTCGATATTGGCTTCATGGTTTTTGCTTAAAAATAATTCTCTTCCTCTGGTACAAATGCGTATTAGACCCAAACTTTCACTATTTTTAAGAGAATGCATTGAAATTTAGTGAAAAAGGGGATTCTGCTAATTGACTTAACGACTCTTTCGCTTTGACTACTCGCTATATGGAGTTACCTGGATTGTTAATGACAAGAATAAGTTGTTATAAAGACTTAGTTTCGTACACGTGTTTTAGTGTAGCCTTATTAAAGAGGTATGAGATATAGGGAATTTGGGGGAGTAAACGATTCATGGTTTACGTAATTTGGTATTATTTGGAGGTTAGGTTTCTAAAAGCGACTCGAATATGATCACCTGGCGCATTATTATTCGTGAGCATCACGCAACTTATTAGCGACATTACGAACAAGCACTTATGTGCAAGTGGACGATTATGCGACTACGACAATCAAGAATAAAGATTCTTCACAGGTACTAACAAAAAGGCGACATTTATGGCAAAAGACCACCTACGGTACGGATAACATTTCTACTATGCGATGAAATTTTGCTAATGAACATGTACTCGCGTCACGACAGAGGAACGTTTTCTCTGTATATTTTTTAAGACAAGTGCGACAACGTTGTCGATTACTTCACGCTATTTAGTAGGTTCCCGCGGCAACATTTGATATGTTATTCAAGGTGCCATCGGATTAAACACAACCTATGGTAACGACTAAACGCCAAATTCACCTCAAATAGCACAACAACGCAAAATATTATGTAAGAGTATGCACATGACAAATCCTACTTTGTCCAATTGAGACTTATAGTGGGTTTTATGATCACATTTATTTAAAAGTATAGAAATTAGGGGAAAACTTGTATATATTACTTAGTGGAAGTTACTAGTTTATGTCCGTTATTAAATTTACGTAGGACAAGTAGCTATTAGTAAATAACTCACAAGTGTATATATTGATATGACCTTTGTTAAATAAATTAAAAATGAGTTATGGAAAGCAGGGACCAAAGATGTAGTATTTTAGAGTAGTCAAGTGTATGTAAGGTGCTTAAGAGTAAGCCATAGTTTTATTTTTCCTTTGTTTATTAAATGGAAAGTCTGAAGTGAAACTCAAATGTTTTGTGGATGTTATGCTGTACTTGATTCATATGTTGAGAATGTTTATATATTGTTTAGAGTTTCATTTTGGACGAAGCTATGGTATGTGTTTTGCATGAAACTTTCGTAGTTCTCTGCACACGCATAGAGAGGGTGTCATTCAACATGATTGTTCATTGGCCTATATTTCTCATCGCTGGGGAGGTATAGTTTTCGGTGGTTTCCGCGGTCTATTTAGATCAAAAATAAAAAACATTGATCAATTTCGTTTTTGACCAATCATTAGAAAAGTATATAAAATACTGACTAACAAGTAATGTTTTTTAACCAATCAAAGGTTAATTTTCATTGGGTTATATTTCCCAGCAAAAAGGAATGAAATACCACTTTCCATGGACTAGCATCACGAATCCTCGAGCAAAACTACTCACAATTTATAATAACTCGCAATGACGTTATATACAAAATATCTTACGAAATCAACTAGCGTGCGTCGTAAAATACTTATTTATTCATTACTCCACAAATAATAGGCTTGAAATATTTTTACTCCTTCAACTTATTACCTGTTAGGGCATATACCCATTTTTAACATAGACCTTGCACTATCAATTACGAACACTAATCGTTACATATTTTTAAGTAAATGTTAAATATATTTTATGACCCTCAATCAAGTTAACGAATTTATGTTATAAACCACTTCAAACCCATACATAAACGGATTTCATTCCTATTTACTAGTAGAATTCATTAATTTGCTAGAAATCTACATCGTGTTACTTTCAAAGAAGTCGTGAGAATTGAAACAAATCTTCTTCGGTCTCAAATATGGATTATCTTAAAAGTAAAGTAACGTACAACCAAGATTATTCATCAATTTTTTTTGGATATAAATCAAGGTTTAGCTTTTTGTTTTGAAATGTAACATAAACGCAAACAATTGTTCTAAACTCAACCATATATTTTGATTCGGTTAATCTCAAAATGATAGCTGGTATGAGTTGCGCACTCCAAAAGATTATCGCCCCACCAAAAACAAAAGAGTACCCATGAGTAGATTTCTTTATATCGTAATATCCTCCTCAATCAACATAACAATATCTGATGCAATCCACAAATCGCCAAATCAAACGCCATGCCTATTTATCTGGTTGACGTCCCATATTGTAAGATGACTAAGAGTCTTATTTACCTTAGTGCATGCATACAACTTCATCTTTTGGCGGTTGTTTTTGTGGTCAGTAGATATTGTCAAGCGCCAAAAAAGCCGCATTGGGATGCAGTCAAGCGAATCATTTTTTATCTTAAGACCATGAACAAAAGCGAATTTCATCATTTCTTTTAAATTTCCCTTGAAGTTGTGACATATCAAATGATGCCACAAGCTTAAATCCTCTTTATATATCGTCGTTTGCCTCAATATGCCGCCAATGAGGGAATTGGATGGTGGCCACTTCCATAAGAGGGTGTTGTGGAGGGAATCGAATAAGGAGCCTTCTCCTACAACGACTCCATTTTGCTTCACTAATTGGATGGAGCCATTGTCGTGCGAAACTACGCTCCAACGAATTTGTTGAATTTGTGGTACGGAAAGTAATTTTGCAAAACCGTTAAGAATAAATAGGACGTCTTTTAACGTTGTTTCGTTTACTTTTTCAACGGTGTTATTGTCAAACGTAAGTAAATGTAAGGAAACGGTTCCCATTGAACTCACATGAATAACATGGCCAGTAGTAACAGATATTCGTTTTAGGATGTTTAATGCGCCCACATCCGGAAATAACTTCTCGTTAGTGCACAAGCGGTGCAAAGCGCCTGAATCAATAATCCATTATTTTTCTTTGATGTGCAAGTCATGAGGCGTACAAAGAAGATTAAAAACGAAGAACATTTGAACACCTCATCTTTGTACTTCGAAATTTGAAAACTCCATGTAATGTTCATGGCCGCCAACATGATCTCTTTGGCCGTTGCCTCGTCCGTGACTCGAAAAGCTAACTACGGTTCCAATTGAAAGTACTGGAGACTAGGACATCACAACCGAAACTTACAGAACCAATGAACAAACAACCAAAAAGAAATTCTATAAAAAAATGGGAGTAGGATTTTTATAGAAGGCCTTCTCTCTTTTCGCTCCTCACTTCTTTCGTCTCTTAACAATCCATATTTTTCTACTGCAAGGATGAAATGTATAGCTGAAAACATGAATTTAGATGACAAATAATCCAACGTGGCAAGCACGATTAGAAAAACATAGGCGATGCCTTTTTGAATAAGGCACGCAGGAAGAAAAAGATGAACGGAAAATATGGTAGACGCGCTTTCTCCTATGAGAGAAGAAAAGGATGAAATGTGTATCTTACCCCGTACGCCACGAAAATTTTGATAATTCCTTTCATGCACCGTCCGCGCACGGAACGCTAATCATACAATGTCCAAAGTACATCACGACCACAAACTAAAATATGGCCCGCGTCGTATTCTCCTTATTGAATTGTAAAACAGAAGAGCGTGCACGGAGCGAGAATCACATTGAAGTTGCTTGACTGTCGTTGTCCCAGGAGATATGAAAAAAAACGAATTTAACATATTCATAACATCAAATATCCAAAAATCTCCCATGGAATGCCACCTTGACTGCCTCCAGAGCAGCCTCAACAACAACAACAATAAGGACAAACGTGACGCAATAGCGACAAAATTTTGGTAAAGAGCGAAGCCGTTAGAGATTTGTCACGTGTTTAAACATAAACAACATATCAAAAGAAAGAAAGGGAAGAGTGGAAGTTGAAACGAGGGAAAAAGGAAGTACACGTAGCCTCCAAATTTGGAGTTGGTTCTGGACTGCAAAATAATATGCCATGAGGTGTGCCACGTGGGATGCTAATTTTCACTATGCGGCCGCCATGGCTGTACACTCGTCATGTGACAAGGATAGAAAACATTTACTAACACCTGCAAAGTGGGCCGTTTCTATTCAAGAAGAAAGGTTTGAAGATTTTCAGCTCTAATCGACATTCCACTTTAAAGAGATTTTCCACACGTAGGAAACTCTCACACTTGTAGACTACACCGCCAATCGTTATTAGCGTTATGAACGTTATATCGGCACTGCCAAAATTTGACCCCAAAACCTGAAATAGAATTAACAACACTTTTTTTTTTCTACGTTAAGTAAGGTTCTGGTGAATTAGCGTTAATAATTATAATTTATGATCTTATTGAATAGTGTGGTGTACAAAAGTGTCAGTCCAAATAAAATTGTACTTTGTTAAGTAAAACATTACGAAATTTTGACTAAAATAATCGCGATCGCATGTAAAACTGCACTCAGAATAAAATGAAAAATGAAATTGTACCCATTTTAGTGTATGATATTGATCGCGTATTAATTATATGGCAGAAAACCCAAATTAGAGTTATGAATAAATTAAAGTAAAAGGATGCGACGATGTACAATTTTGTACTTTTAGCTATTTCACTGTGAAAATCATGATTGCATATCCGTTGTACCCAAATCAGCGTTATGGATCAATTAGAGTAAACATTTTTTTTCGGTTTCTTGAAAAACCCAAATTAGCGTTAATAACGCTAATTTATTTTTAACACTAATAATTTCTAAACCCCAATAACGATTGACGGTGTACCACTCTGTGGAAAACTTACCTAATATTTTTGCTTTGCCCTTTTTCTAAAAGGGAAAAGCATTGTAGTCGCCTTCGCTTCTTGTGACAACGAGAATTGGCCATCGATTTTTTATGTGTAAGATCTTGAGCCGTTGAGGGTTTTGAGTTAGGATTGGCGTCTTTGGTGACAAAGGAAAGGGACACGTGGTACAATCCTATTTGTTGTATATCACGTGGTTGTAGTGGTATGATAAATGTCCAGACAAAATCGACGTCACGCCAAAATGTCGTGTTATCGATGAAAATGGTTTTTTTCGATGAAAACGGCGCGCAGTGCTTGATGCAATCGAATCGGTAGTGTTGGGTATCGAGGACCACTTGCCGATATTCGATATGTACCGAATTTTAGGTGCCCGATAATCGATATATCGCTTTGATATATCGAGAAGCTAAATATCGCGATATTTTGCCGATATATCGGACCAATTTGCTGATATATTGAATCGCGATTTATCGAAGCTTTTTTTTTTGGTTTTCTCTTGTTTTTTATAATTATTCGTAGGTGTTTGTGTCCCCGTACATGTTCCCGAATTTATTTTCTGGTTTTTAGAGTTATTTGTGTAGATTTCTCTCACATTATGCTTGAAAAATGTGATTTCTGAAATAAGAGACAAGTACTACTCAAGCACTACTGTTGCTGCTGCTAGTACTACTGTACTAGTGCTAACCATAGTAATACTAGTGCTACTGCTGCTGCTTCTAGTATTACTTTTTATGTTTATTTTTTTTTTTTTATTTTTTTTTGTTCTTCTAATTTTTTACAGGACGATTTTTTTTTTTTTCCTTTTTTTTTTTCTTTTTATGTTTTTCTTTTTCTTGTTGTAAATAAATATTAAGATAAAGAAAAAATTAAAGAATGCTAGTAAACTAGTAATACTAGTAATACTACACCGTCAATCGCTATTAGAGTAAAGGAATAAATAGCGTAAAAAAAAAATTAGTATTGTTAACACTAATAGGGAATTTTTTTTTTTTGAAAAAAAATATATATACTAATTAATCCCTAACTGTAATTTGGATTATCCTTAATAATAAATACCCGCCCTTTCAATGTCTACAGTAATATGTGTATCCGTACAAGATCTGACAATTCGTACGCCGTCGAGCTGTTCACACGGTCGACGGACGAACATATGAGAACGTGATTTTTGTCGACGAGTTTGCGTCTCTTTCTTCCAGTGCACATTCATATGTGTGCGCAATAATGTTAAGTGTCTTTTTATGCCTTTGTAATTCAAAAAGTACCATTTCGTACGGAGATTCCCTGTCCGTACGCCACACTATTTCCATTGCAGTGTACTTTCCTTATTAACGCTAATTGAAAAAAAAAACTAATTAGAATAATGGAAAAAATAGAATTATGGATTGTATTTCAGGCTTTTTTTTTTGAGAAAAGGGCACCGAATTGGCGTTATATACTCTAGTAGCGATTGACGGTGTAGTGGTACTGCTGCTTCTGCTAGTACTAGTGCTACTGCTGAAACGAACAGTCTGCAAATAAAATCTTGTTATATCATCATTTCACTAAATTAGTGTGAGTTTTTCGTTTGAAAATTTGAAAATTTGAAGTTCTGTACATTAATGCGTACTAATTATACAAGGTAATAATTTTTCTACGGTTACATGTTGCGCCGTCTACCTTGAAGTAACGTAACAAAGTTCACGTCATACGCGGCGTATCATACAATTTTTCGTTTTTGATAAAATAATATATTATATAAAGCATTAAATTTAAAAGGTACTATATATCGCGAAACACATCGCGATAATTTTTGTTCGTCCCGGTACGATATATCGAGGCTTTGACCGATCGATAATCGACATATAAAATATCGAAATTATCGCGATATGATTCTACCCGATACCAACATTACGCGGAATCCGTAATCCGCTGAATCGCCGCCTGTGATTGTACTTTTTTGTCTTTTCGCAAGCGCTTACGGCGTCTACACGTTGTCAGGAACGGTGAGAACCACCGTCCGTACGGACACAACTTGACAGGTCTCACCTAAAAATGTACAATTTTGTAGGATCTTCTTACGCATGTCCATTCGGCTAAGTACTTTTCCCATCATTTTTGTTTCGTACTTTATTCTTCGCATGGAAGCAAAACGCTGTTTTTTTTGCTCCTCCAAGTCGACAAGTGTATCAGCTGCGCCCATTGGGCCGGCTGTCAGTTCAATAAAAGGTCGTATCTGAGTGACGCTGCGTGCCAAAAGGTGAAGGTTCCATCTGCGAACAAGTGGGTGCCGAGCCGTATTTGTCTTTTTCTGGTTTTTGAACATCATTACCAAAGAACGTATCGCGATTCTCCGAAGGATCGCGGCGTAAAGATCTGCCGTTCAATTTTACGTCTCGGCATGCGGGAATCAGTGGCTCCGCTCGGCCCGTTATGTGGCCACCCATTCACGCGCACGTTTATTTCATTTTTCTGCCGAGCGCACATCCCGGGAGGCAGTACGGATCCGGGCGGCAGGCGTATGGCCTCGATCGATATTCATTGCGGAATTACGCGAACCGACGCTTCGGCGAACCGACATGCTAATACTAAATAGGGTTCGCACCACACGCGATCGGCTTCGGATTGCGCCTATTTTGTTTATTTGTACGGATCTGTTATCGTGCGGTATACCGTGAATCGTAATTAGTGTTATTAACGCTAATTATGTCACCCCGAATTTTGACCCTAAAACCTTAAATAGAGTAAATAACTCTAAATTTTTCTTTACATTAGTAAAGTTACTTTTTGAATCAGCGTGAACAACTCGTGCCGTTTTAAATAATGTGGCGTACGGTCGATGTCTTACCGTGCAAAACTGTACTTAAAAAAAAAAGTACAAGAAATGATTTAATACAAGCCGTTATCATGTAACTGCGTTTTCAGAAACCGCGTAGTGCAAACGTCATAATGACGTGAAACTGTCATTTTGTCAGATTCAGTACGTGTAACTAATTTACAGTAAAGATATTCTGCGCGGATATTTTGTTAGCACTAGGTCATGAAACACAATATGACGTTAATAACACTAATTGTTTCTTTACACTAAAAGCGATTCACGGTGTAGTTTTGTAATCGTGTAACAACCGTCACAAATTGTACGCACGTCTACAACCGTCACAAATTGTTCGCGCATCTACAACCGTCACAAATTGTCCGCGCGTCTACAACCATCACAAACTGTACACGCGTCTACAACCGTCACAGTTTCGCAAGTACTGTAGTGTAGGGTGCTGTTTCGTTTTCGAACAAGGGCGTGTGCCCATGTAACCGAAATTTTGAAACGTTACATTGGAATTTAGCGCAGATTTTACGGTGTACTTTTCAAAGTGTTCTTATGTCATTCATTACTTGCGCTTTCATTACTTCAAATTTGTGACAGTCGTAGACGTCTACAAAATGTGCGACAGACTACGAAACGAAATGTAGACTACTGCGAAACTTCCTAAAATAAGTGACGTCTACAAAAACGGCGATGGTTGTAGACGTCGAGGTTTTTCTGACATCGTAGATGTTTAGTGTTTTGACGTTGCGAAATCACGCCACGCTGTGACGTCATTAATACGTAAACATTCCGCCATGGCTTCCGATTTTTTTTATTTATCTTTTATCATTCGATATGCCGTCACACTACGACCAAAGATATTCAAAAAAAAGATAAAAAATATATCTTTCATTTAAAACCATCATTGCCGCATTTCATTTAGGGGAGAGAGAAATAAGAGCGATCGAGTGAGAAAGAGGAAGAGAGACGAGGACGACGTAAACTTTTGCAAAGGACCCATGAAGGAAAATGGAGGTCCGAGACCCCTGCAAGTTTTTTTTCCGTACATGTTTGTCATTATCTTATGTGCATGCTCGTGACGAGTAGTGAAAAAAATAGCGTGTACTTTCCTTCGTGCAAAAAATTTTGAAAACGTTTGACGCGTGCAATCCAAGTTTCCTATTCGTCAATAGGATGTTATTTTGATTAAAACCAGGTCGCGATTTGATTCCAGTGAAAGTGTGAAGATGAGCTGGAAGTGGGTCGCGATGATAATAACGCCAAATTGCCGTACCTTCCAAGGTCCAAGATGACGCAAAATGTACTTGTGTTTTTGCCCATTTTTCGTTCGGCGTAATATTTTCTTGTTGGAAGTCCCATTTTCTGTGTAAACGACGAAAAAAAAACCCTTACTTGAACACATGGGCACACGCCCTAAGGGTGCGGCCCCATGTAGCTGTAACTTAGCGTACTTACTTTGACTTTTAGCGCGGATCCGGCGGACCCGGATTTCAAGTGTCTCTATGTGTTCACTCGAAATTGTTACTTAAGTTTGTGACGATTGTATACGTCGACAACGTCCGTGACGACTGTCACCGTGTACAATCTGTGATGACGCACCAGATTGTTAAAAATTGTTTGTGACGTCGCATAAACTTTCGTGACATTTTCTAGACGCTTACCTTTTCAGCCCTCTGTCCATGGATGCTGTCCATGGCTGAAGAATTGACGTTTCCGCTGCCTTCACTGTACGGTTTCCCCTTTGAAAATTTCCTCGTGCTTTGAATCTCTATTTTACCTCCTTTGCCCAAACATCTGCACTCTGAACAACGAGGTAAGATGCTAAGGAAGTAACTTTCCCTCCAATTCAACTTTGGCATCCGCAAGGTTGTTGCTGTTAAACGGTTGTAGGCTTTCACAAAGACTATGGTAGAAGTGACATTTGTCTTGTTTGAATTCGATGGCACAAAAAAACTCCCAGTTTGGAAGCATAGGAGATGGTGAGAATGTTGCACGTTGGAGCTTTTTTTTTGACAGTCATTGGATAAAGAACATTCAATATTTACGTCATATTTTGATCTATGCGGTATCATTTGGATGAATTCCACTGACTTAATGTGTTACTAATGAGATATTGTCTTGACATTTTTTTATATATATATATTTTTAGGGTTTCCATGGGCATTCGAACTTGAATGAATACTGATCTACAAACTAAAGTGGACAGTGAATTGAATACTGAATTCATAATCGAGCTGAATATTGAATCAACTACTGAACAGTAAACTGATTAATACTGAATTGAAAAATGAACTGAATATTGCAGTGAATACTAATCTCAATAATGCATTGGACACTCAACTGAAACACAACAAAATGTTGAATTGAAAACTGAAATGAATATTAACCTCATACCGAACTGCTTACTTATTAGGAAACTGAACTAGTTACTGAACTAAGTATTGAATCGAATACTAAACTATTTATTGAATTGAAAGCTGAACAAAATATTTAACAGAAAACCGAACCAAATATTACAGTGGATAGTGAACTGAACACTATATTTTAGATACTCAATTGGAAATAGAACCAAACACTTAATTTCATACCAAACTGAATACTGATTTGGAAATTTAATTGAATATCGGAATGAATTTTAAATATAATACTAAAATGAGGACTGAAGCGGTACCAGAACTAAATATTTAACAGAATACCGAACTGAAATAATTACAAAACAGAATAATAAACTGAATTTTGCACTAAATACTGAACTCAATAATATACAAGATACTCAACTGGAACAAATAGTGAACATCTGAATTTTTTACTTTAACTTCAAACCAAGTGAATACTTATTTGGAAACTTAACGAGATATTGAACTGAGTATTGAAGCGATATTTGAGTTGGATATTGAGCTGAAACCTGAGTGGTAACTCAACTAAATATTTAACAAAATACCAAACTATATTAAATTCTTTGCAAAGCATCAATCTAAATTTTTGCATTTTTTGTGAGGAGCAAATCATAACAGTTCGTGTGGATGTTTGAGAGGAGCAACTCGGATGTCACAAGATTTAGTGTCGATGTGAAAGAGGGTCAAATGACATTGTCAAAAAAATCTCACAGTATTTAGTGTACAAGTGTTATAAGGGCAAAAATCATTGTATGACAAGTGCATAATATATAATGTGGATGTTTAACATTGTTTTACAAATGCATAGTATTTAGAGTGGATGTATGGGTGGGGCAAATAATAGCCTAATAATAGTAATTACGTGAGATAATTTGGACTTCAGATGAGCTTTGTTTGGGTATAGTATATCCTCTATGCAACATTTAACGGATGCGTCCGGGGCTAATTTTGGCGTTATCAACGTTGTGTATATATCTACGATTCAATTGATTTACGACAGATGTATTATACTTGTACAGATATTGGCAATGTCATACACTTTTCCTTTCATTCATTCAAGCGATTGACAACAAAGCTTAGAAAGCAAATATCACAAAGTATAATCTTCTAAAAAATGAAAGCATATCAGATCTAAATCCTTGAAAACCACTCAAATAAGAGTAATATTAGCTTTACACTAAAAACAGTCCAAGAATGTTTGAAAACTACTACGTAAATGGATCTTAAAACAACAAAAAGGTTCAAAAAATAAAATATGAAAAGGAATAATTGAGTTGTTTTCTTGACAGAAGACTTCGAATTTTAGAAAACTGTAAATGTAACATGTAACTAAGTTCGACAAAGAATCTGCATGAAAAACTGAATTGAAACAAAAGTGTGAGTGGATTTGAATTTAAACTTGTAAATTGTATATATAACTGAAGCTGAATCCTCACCTGAAAATGTAACTGTAACGGAATAAAAAATTGAATTTGAAGCTGAAAATAACGGAATCAGAAAATGAATTTGAAACAGAAAATCTCTTTAGCTTTTCAAAAATTGTCTAAAAAACGGTTAAACATTCTTTCAATTCCGTTGAAACGTTCCTCCAGTATAGCTCCTCCGCCAGTTCTACCTCATACGACAATCTCACGATATCCGCCTCCTTCACCTTTATGTTGTAGTGATTTTCAAATGGTGGTAGTGCTTTTATACCTTGCGCGGTGGTGAAAAAATGTCGCTCTGAAAATTTCCTCTCGCTCCCTCCTGCTGCACTTAAAGCCAACTTATGCACTTAAAGCCAACTTATGCAAGCCAACTTGTGTCAGAATGCAGAGTGGTGTAGCTCGAAGGGGCGAATAGGGCGCGACGTGACAGTGGCAGTGAGTGCGAGCAACAGGGGCGACTCTGCAGATTTTCCACCTTCGCAGACTTTCCACTTTCCGTGAAATGACACATCACCATCGAGACCCCTTGGAAAAAAAAAACGTACGATACTAGCGGACAAAAACCAACAGCCCTGTACTTTTTTCTTTCATCAAAAAATTTCGAAAACTTTTCACACGTGGGAGTATGTTTTCCTATTGGTGTAAACGGTTTTACTTAGATTAAAACACATTGCCGATGTTGTTTATGATAAGTTTGAAAATGACGTGACAGAAAAAACGCAAGAAGACAAATTTTCGTACATACTAAGTTCGAGAATGACGCAAATTGTACTTTGCAAATTTGCGATTTCTTCGTACGGTCGCAACTTAGGCAATATGGCGCTAAGCTATAAAGGAAAACGACAGAAAACCTGAACTTAGCCACATGGGGCCGCACCCTAAGTTACGGTTACATGGGAACATACATTAAGCGCGAAGTACACTCACAAAAACAGCTAGGTACAAATAAACAGAATAGGCGCAATTAGAATTCGAACTAAATAGGGTGCTAACCCTATTTAGTATTCACATGTTGGTTCGCCGAAGCGTTTGCTCGCTTAATTCCGCAATGATTATCGAAAGAGGACGTCGGGTGACGCCCGGCTCCCGACCGCCGCCCCCCGACCGCCGCCGCCCGGAATCGGCAACCGGAATCGAAGCTCGCCGGAAAACAAAGGAACTCTGGTGCCGCCCGCCTCCGGAAAGAAAGAGGAAGTGTCGGTGCCGCCCGGTTCCGTATCGCCGCCCGGAATGTGCGCTCGCCATGAAAATCCAGAAACCGCCCGGGTATCTCGGATTTTTAGGGTTATATGTTTAGGGTTTTTTTTTGGTTGTCTGATGCCGCCCTGGCGCCGGAATTCACGCCCGGCACAGAAAAAAAAAACCTTGCGCGTGACCGGCGGTCACCTACGGGTTGAGCGTAGCAATTTGATACACGGGGTCGGCTATTACGAGCGACAAAGATAAATCTAAGCGCCACAGATTTCCGACTCCGGAGCAGAATAACACAAGGCTCAGATAGAATAAGTCACCAGGCAGTTTGATCAGAATTTAGAGTGGGTAGAGATAGGACAAACACAGAAGCTTCGGACTGATTTGTTACCTCCCATTATAAAGAGGTAGGAATACAAGTTGATTGTAAAACAAAGTGGACAAATTGTCCCTTTCAATAAAGTTGGATGCTATTCTGTCTTTTTCTCTCTGTGAATGATAATTGCCTACTCCTGTGCACACAACTAAATAGCCTAACGCTAACACACTCACTAAGTGGCGGTCAAATCATAATCTGCCACGTGTAAAATGTCCACCGCACAGTAAGACGTGGGGGACAACAACATGTTCTGACATACAAAAACTGCAAACTGAAAAACTGCGAAAATCCCGCTACAATTCCCCTCCCGAAAATATCGCCTATTCACGTATAAAACGCAAACGATACGAATCAAATCGGTGTATCGGAGAATCGCCCAGAATCGCACCAAAAACCAACACTCCCACTCGATTCTGCGGTGATTTCCGTACTCACAGACTTTGGTTGACCACGAACCTTCCTTGAAATATCACGAGGTCACTTTCGGTAAATTTTGATGACGTAATTAAAAACGAACCGTACATTTGGCAGAATCGTATGTGTACGTTCCGCAGAATGGTCCGTACGAGACCGTGAAGCACAGAAATCAACAGATGTCGCGCCACTGGCGCCCCACAGAGTCATGCAGGACCGTGTACCTCGTAAACGTACATCTGTCAGCTGCAAATTGAAAGTTCTGAATAACAAAGGCGGCGCACTCCAACGAATACATGTTCGTGAACCGTGAAGGTTCAGAACTCTAGGCGCCAGTGACATTCTCCCGAACCTGTTTGATTTTTCCGAGGTAACAAGGTTGGGAATAGTACTCCGAGAGTACATTATGTAGATTTTTCTGAAGAGTCACTCATCTTTCGTTTCTTGATTTCCTGAGTGATAGTGCTCTCCGTAGGTTCCTCCTCCTTAGCTTTTTCTGTACCATTTTCTGTACCTGCAAGAAAATTAGTCAGACCTGCTTTTCTTACACAAAGACTTAGCTTATCTCTTCCTATAGCCTTAGTGAGCATATCCGCTGCATTTTCTTTATCAGGAGTGTAGGAAAACTCCACTGCTTCCGCTGCAATCTCATTTCTAACAAAATGATATCTCATAGAAATGTGCTTAGATTTAGGATGATTCACAGGATTTTTAATCAGTGCTAAGCAACTCTGGCTGTCTGTAAATATTTTAGTCCTCTCAGTCTGCAAAAAGCCTATCTCATTTAGGAATGCTCTCATCCAAAGGACCTCTTTTACAGCTGCGGCTGCGGCCATGTATTCCGCCTCCATGGTGGAGAGTGCCACTGTTTTCTGGAGCTTGCTCGCCCAACTCACGCTTCCATCTCCAATCTTACACAAGTAACCAGTCGTGGACTTCCTTGTGGTAAGATCACCTCCCCAATCTGCATCGCTGAAAGCATGGATGTAAATACTTTCTTGTTCTCCTCCTAATGTCAATGTGTAATTTCTTGTTTCTTTGAGGTACTTCAGCACCCTTTTAAAAGCGATCCAATGTTGCTTGCTTGGCCTATGCAAAAATTGGCTTAGAATGCCGACGGCGATGGCGATGTCGGGACGGTGCAATTCATTGCGTAAATGAGGGCTCCCACTGCTTCGCGGTAAGGGGCGTCCACTTGTTCCCCTTGTCCCTCTTCAGACACCTCAATCTGCTTTTCCCCAAGTTCCAAAGGGGTGCTGACTCCTCTTGCATCCTCCAAGTTAAATCTGGTGAGTAACTCACCGATATATTTTCTTTGAGTTGGATGGATTTTTCTGTTGACTCTATCTCTGATGACTTCTATGCCTAGGACATACTTTAGTTCTCCTAGGTCTTTCATTTTAAATTGACTCCTTAGCATATCTTTTACTTTTGCTATATCCTTTTTGGTTTTGCATAGGATAATCAAGGCATCTACATAGATAACAATTATAATGTTCATTTCGGCATTGTAATATACAGAGTGGTCTGACTCAATTTTTACAAACCCTTGACTTTGCAAGTACTCATCGATCTTGATGTTCCAAAGTCGTGGAGATTGTTTCAGTCCGTACAGTGCCTTGGACAGTTTACACACTTTGTTCGGGTTCATGGGGTCTTCGAACCCTTCGGGCTTTTCCATATAAAGTTCCTCATCTAGCTCGCCATGAAGGAACGCCATCTTCACATCCATCTGCTCAACTTCCAAGTCGAGGATGGCGGCCAGAGCAAGTAAGGTGCGTATGGAATTATACCTTACAACTGGAGCGAATGTCTCTTTGTAATCAATGCCTTCCTTTTGTGTGTAACCCTTGGCTACTAGTCTTGCCTTGTAGCGATCGATTGTTCCATCGGCATTTCTTTTGATTCGAAAGGTCCACTTGCTGCCGATTGGTTTTCTTCGGTGTGGCAAGTCTTCTAATGTCCATGTTTTGTTTTGCAGAATAGACGCCATTTCCTCATTAATTGCGGCCTTCCACTTTTCTCCGTCCTCACTGTTCAGTGCCTGGTGGAGAGTTAAAGGCTCTTCGGCTTGAGCCATCCCGGCGAACTTTTTCCTTGGGGCGCTCGTGGTGTCGTACCACTCTACGAACTTTATTGGAGGTTTTCTAGCCCGACTGCTGTTAGCCCTTCCTGTGGGCACTAAAGTAGGGTCTTCTACTACGGCCTTTTTCTTAGTTTCTTTTGCTTTAGCTGCAGTCACTTTGTCCACTTCCTCAGATGCGGCAACCTTATCTTCATTGATTTGACTCTCGCTGTTTGGTTCTTGTGCAGGTGGTGAATTTTCAATTTCAGTTTCAAGAGAGTTAGGTTCACCAAGGGATTCGTTTCATGTAGTCGCCTCCTCTTCGGCAGAGTCGTCGTCGCTTGGTGACCAATCGTCAAATGACGGGGAGTAATTTTTCCCTTCCTTTCTCCCACTGTTGCCATGCACCTCGTTCCTTGCAAGTGTTTCTCTCTCTGTAAATTTCACATTTCTGCTTATCATGATGGTCTGAGATTCAGTGTTGAAGATTCTGTAGGCTTTTTGCTTTCTTCGTAACCTACAAATATTCCTTCTTTTGCTTTGGGGGCCAATTTTCCTCCTTTGTTTGCATGGTCATGAACGTATGCTCGGCTTCCAAACACTTTCAGGTGAGAGATGGTTGGTTTGAATCCATGCCATTTCTCAAATGGAGTTGCATTCTCTAATGCAGATGTTGGAAACCTATTGCGCAGGTACACTGCTGTACACATGGCTTCTCCCCAAATTTGAGAGCCAATTTGATGGGTAGCCATCATGCTGAGTGACATTTCGTTGAGTGTGCGGTTCATCCTCTCTGCAACACCATTTTGTTGAGTTGTGCCTGGAGCCGTCAACTGATGTTCGATCCCTTCAAGGGTAAGGAGGTTTTTAAATTCTGAGGATAAGTACTCCCCTCCATTGTCGCTTCTCAGTCCAATGATAGACTTTCCATGTTTCTTTTCAGCCATGGCCTTGTATTGCTTGAAACATTGGAATACCTCACTCTTGTGATTGAGTAGGTAGATGTGAGTCATCCTTGAGTAATCATCTATGAAAGTAACGGCAAATCTTTTTCCACTGCAGGATTTTACTTTCGTTGGTCCCCACACATCTGAGTGGACGAGCTCAAGCGGCTGAGTGGCTCTTCTTCCTCCGTCCTTGGGAAAGGGGAGACGATGTGATTTACCCAATTCGCAGCTTCGACATGGATCTGGTGAGTCGGTCACATTGTTGAGTCCTAGTCCGTGAACAAACTGTCCTTTGACTAGTTTTCTCATACCGTTTGTATGCAAATGTCCCAGTCTTCGATGCCACAACATTTGATTGTAGCTAGGCGTTTTGGTGTCTTGTTCATGCTTGATTGGCATCTCAGACTTCTCGACTGACATTTCCAGTTTCTCTCCATTCGTAGATCGTACATTAGGTGGATTCTCCTCACTTGGTTTTGGGAGAACTGCTCTTGCGGCAAGTGCGAGGCCTCTGGGTTTTGGACTGCACTTTAAACGGTAGGTTCTGTCTACCATTCGTTCGCCTTCTGCAATCGTGACACCATTTCGCATGAGTTTTATTTTTCCATGCTTCTGCCAAACTGGTGTAATGCCATTGTCCTCAGCTTGAGGGATAAAGTATAGATTTCTTTTGAAGGATGGAACATAGAGCACGTTCTTGATGGTCCGTGATTGGATTCGGCCATTGACTAACGCCTCTATTTCGATGTCTCCTTTTCATGTGGCATGTGCGCTATGGTTGTCTCCCATGAAGATCCGCGATGGAGCAATTTCGCGAAAGTTGGAAAACCACTCTCTCCTGAAACACATGTGCTCAGACGCACCAGTGTCCACCAGACGCACCAGTGTCCACCATCCAGTGATCGCTGCTGGTCGCGATGGAGGACGCCATCATTGCTTGTGAGGTGACGATCTCCTTCCCCTTTCCCTTCCCCTTTTTCAGTTTTGTCTCGTCTACTTTCCCATGTAATTTGTCATAGGAGTATTTCCGGCAGACCGAGATGAAATGACCCGCCTTATCGCAATAAAAACATTTTCTGTCTGTTTTTTTGTCTCGATTTTGATCCTTCCTCTCCTTGTTTCCATGTTTGCCTGCAGCATACGCGGAGCTTCGGCAACGGACTCACGGCTCGTCATGATTTTGGTGTTGAACTCGTCCTTGAGAAGCGCCTCAACAACCTCATTCCACTTCGATGAGTTTACATCTTTCTGATCCAGCCAGGTGAGAATCGGTTTGTACTCCACTGGTAGGGAAAGCATGAGAAGAGTGATTTTTGTGTCGTTAGGAAGGGTGAAACCGACAGCGTCGGCTTCGGCCAGTAGGTTGGCATAATGGGAGGTATAAGCCTCCATCGACATTCCGTCTTGATAAATGGTAGTCATCAGCGTCTTCCCCAACTTAATGCAAGTTGTCATCCCTGAGAGTTTGTGTGTAGTCTCGAAAGATGTCCAGATTTCGGCTGACGTCTTGAGTCTCGTGACGTTTCTCAGTTGGTTATCCGCCTGTCCCCTTATCAAAATGTTCTTGCCACGGATTTCTCTCACGTCCCAGTCAATGATTTTCTTTTTCTCTGCATCAGTTGGGTTTGCAGCATCTGCAGCAGCGGGACGTGTTTCAGCTCCGAGTTCGATTGCAAGACAGTTTCTCTCCTCTAGAGCGGCTTCCGCCCTACACCTCCATAACTGATAGTTGGCGCCTTCGAACTTGTGTAGCGAGCCAGGTGGGCCCGTAACCTGATACGCGGGGTCGGCCATTACGAGCGACAAAGATAAATCTGAGCGCCACAGATTTCCGACTCCGGAGCAGAATAACACAAGGCTCAGATAGAATAAGTCACCAGGCAGTTTGATCAGAATTTAGAGTGGGTAGAGATAGGACAAACACAAAAGCTTCAGATAGATTTGTTACTTCCCATTATAAAGAGGTAGGAATACAAGTTGATTGTAAAACAAAGTGGACAAATTGTCTCTTTCAATAAAGTTGGATGCTATTCTGTCTTTTTCTCTCTGTGAATGATAATTGCCTACTCTTGTGCACACAACTAAATAGCCTAACGCTAACACACTCACTAAGTGGCGGTCCAATCATAATCTGCCACGTGTAAAATGTTCACCGCACAGTAAGACGTGGGGGACAACAACATGTTCTGACATACAAAAACTGCAAACTGAAAAATTGCAAAAATCCCGCTACAATTCCCCTCCCGAAAATATCGCCTATACACGTATACAACAAACATACTACCGTACCGAACAAACAAATATACGTGACGCGAAACGACATACAAGACTTAGACGAGAAATCGAACAAAAGACTGAATCGTCTAACACCCGATTCCACAAATGTCCTAACACTTTACGCCGCAATCCTTCGGAGAATCGCGTTAGGTTCTTTCGTAATGAAGTTCAAAAACCAGAAAAAGACAAATGCGGCTCGGCACCCACTTGTTCGCAGATGGAACCTTCTCCAGTCGGCTTGCCGCATCACGCAGATACGACCTTTTTTTGACCTAAAAACTGGGCCAATGGGAGCAACTGTGACACCTGTCGACTTGAGGTAGCAAAGACTTAAAACGCCGTTCGCCCATGAAAAGAATAAAGTACGAAATGAAAATGATTAGAAAAGTACAGAGTACAGTACTTGCTGAATGGTCACCAGTAAAAAGATTTTACAGAATCGTACGTTTTTAGGTAAGACCTGTCGAAAACTTTTTCCGTACAGTCGGCGGCTCTCGACGTTTCTTACAGAGCGAGTGGAGACGCCGAAAGCGATTGGGAAAAAGACAAAAGAATAAAATCACACGTGTCGTTTTTCATGGGTTACTGATTCGATCGTATCTAGGAGGATATTCGGCTTGCGCCGTTTTTATCATAAAGAAGGACAGGTGAGCGAGATTCTAAACAATGCAACTAATTACTAAACGACAAAATAAATTCGTTCACCAGCGAATAAATTCGTACACCAGCGAGCCGCAGTCGTATAAAATGTTTAGGTCAGCTTTCCACAGGATCGTACTCCGTACTCTTCCTGGAGTACGTACGGAGGCGCGGTCCCCAATTGTGGGAAAAAGACAAAGTAAAGTACAGAGCCCATAGTGACCATCAGTGTAAAATTGTCAGATGTACTTCTGTACTTTCCACCTAATTGTTAGGGTATGTACTTTAGATTCTTTCTCGATGCCGTACGGAGTCTTTCTGGATTCGCGCGACGAGACAAAAAGATAAAATAAAGTCAAGAGCCAATTTTCCACGTCAGTGTAAAATTGCTAGGTAAGCTCTTTCCACCGTCAGTGTACGGACAATTACTCTCCACCCTTCCTCGAGTAAGCTCAGGGCGGTTCGCACGTGTGAAAATTGTATATAAAGTGAAGAGTCGACTCATCTTGAAAATACGAAAAACTTTCTTCGCGAATAGAAAACTTCTCTCTTTGGCCGGTTTTTTAGGACTATTTTATATAACTTGTGACGTGACGAGTGGGCAGCCATGGCTGCCGCTTTCGCTATAGCGGCAATGTTAGTCTTAGCATGCCACGTGGCACACGTAACGGCATTTTTTGGAGACTTGGATCCTGGTGATAGTACGTTTTTTCCTCCCTTCCCCTTCCACTCTTCTCCTTCCTTTTGTTTTATGTGCATTTTATGTTTTTTTACACGTGACAAATGTCTCATAAATATATTATAAATCTTGATTTTTATTATTACGAATGATTCTATGGACGATATTCTCTCCTTGTACCTTCCACTCTTCCCCTTGATTCTTATTACCTGCAGTCTATGTGTTCACACGTGACAATCTCGTACGGATTCCCTTTTTTAACTTACGTTTGTCGCTATTGGTGCTTTGTCGTTTTCGGCTGCAGGTAGCGCTTTGTCCACGATTTTTTCGGCCATGAGTATGGAACTTCCTTTGGAATGTGCTTCAATTTTTTTATCCTGCAATGGGAATGGTCGGGTTATTGGACTGTGAGTCTCGCTCCGTGCACTCCCTCTTGTGCACACTCTCTTGTGCACTCTCTCTTGTGCACTCTCTTGTGCACTCTCTCTTGTGCACTCTCTTGTGCACTCTCTCTTGTGCACTCTCTTGTGCACTCTCTCTTGTGCACTCACTTGTGCACTCTCTCTTGTGCACTCTCTCTTGTGCTATTACTGCGCTCTCAATTTCGCGCTCTGAACTTGGCATATTGCATTTTGGCTCAGAAGCTCTCTGCAATTTGTCTGCAGCGATGATGACACACTAAATGTTGCACCGCGTGTCTCACTCAGTTTTGATTCCTAAGCTGCGTGCACTCTCTGCTGAAATGATGACGCACTGAAATTTGATTCATAAGCTGCATTAGTACAATGGTTACGCACTGAATGTTGGATTCATAAGGTGCATGCACAGTCTGTTGCAATGGTTACGCATCGAATTCCGCACTAAATTATTATTTGTATGTTGTGGACACTCTTGGTTGGATGCTTGGGCGCTTGGGAGGCTTAAGAAAGCAGTGAGGGGGGAACGGAAAAGGGGAGAGGTGAGAGGGGAGGGCGGAGAGAGAGGAGGAACAATAGGCCATTTGTGGGTTATATGGGAGGGGGAGGTTAATTATTTCCTTGGGCATTATAGAGAGAGGCTGGAAGAATTATCAAACTCATGCGAGGATAACGGGGGGTGTAGATAACGAGAGAGAGAGAGTTGTCGAAGCCTTTTATTATAAATGCGCGGGTAGGATGAGAATGAGGGATCTCTTTGGTGGAGGGAAGGGGAATGGGGGTGGGTGGAAGATTGAGGGAACTTGTCCAAAGAAAAAAGACCGGAGTTGACGATATCCACACGTGTGGAGTGTTGATATATAGGAGTCGGAGGATTCATAAGGGAGGAGAGAGGAGGGAGGAGAGAAGCAAAGTTTTGTTTGGGAAGAAATGGGTGGCGGGTGTGAGTCGTTATTTGGTACACAGTATAGAACAGAGGGGAGGGGAAGGAGGCAGAGAGGGTAATTAACTTGTTAACGACCAATGACATGTGGGTCTAAAGATTTCTTGTGTAGGTGAGAAGGGAAAGTGAGAATGAGGGAACTCGGCCGAAAGCAAATGGGGGTTGTATGAATTTCTCTTTAAGTATATAAGAGTGGATGAGAGAGGAGAGAGGTTTGGATAAAGAAGGGACTTTATTTGACAGATTTTGAGAAAGGGGTGTAGAAAATTGACCAACTTTGGAACATCGGGGACTCTTGCATCAGAGATTGGAAGCCTCACAGAATTACAAGATTTGTAAGTGAAAGAAAACAAATCAAATCATTAACTGCGTAAACCTTTTAATTGTTGCATAAAACATACTAAAACTGAATTTTGTCTTTTTTTTTTGTTATCTTTTGTTTTTTCATCGGTTTGGAGTTGGTTGGGGGCTATTGTGTCGGGGGTGATGTTGGGGGACGGTTTGTTTTTCATTTTTTTAATTTGTTATTATTTTGTCTTTTTCCTCAGAGAATTTTCTGGCGGTTATTTGACTGGACCTATTCCATCGTCCATCGGCCAATTGACAAATCTTAAAACATTGTAAGATATATTACACTAAGTAGGGTGATGTTATGCATCGAAAGCGTCAAAAGTAGATTGAAATTGGATATGGTAGAGGGGAGAGCGGAAAAAGATAATGGTTGAAGCCATGTGATTTGTAAGACTCACAATATTATCGTATAACAAAAAAAACATTATATAGGCTTCTAAGATAACAGCTCTCCAATAATTCTCAACGCATCATACTACATTTTTAAAATCGTTGAGTGTTATTAAAAGTAGCAACTTGGTACCCAACATGCTTCTTCAAATTTGTCCGTTCAATGATATACTCCCAAATAGTCATATAAGCTTTTTAGAACTGTGAGAGAGGGAGAGGGGCGGGCGGAGAGGCACACGGAGGTCTTCTTTGAAAATAGTGGATACAAATGCATCTTTGGTCCACGGTATATTATAAGTGGGAAGGGAGGGTGGCGGAGTTTTAAGGCATCTTGTTAAAGAGAGACGTGGGTCCAAAGATCTCCTGGATGTGTAGTTGGAACGGGAAAGTGAGAATAAAGGAACTTGTTCAACATGAAATGGGAGTTGGATGGAAATTTGTCTTCCAGTATGTAAGACAGGAGGGGAGGGGTAAGAGAGGACGCGGAGAAGAAAGGGGTCTTACTTCATATCCTATGGAATGTGGTTGTAGAAATCTGAAATCGAACACTCTTACCGGGAGTATTCCACCGGAGATTGGAAACCTCCCACAACTGACACTTTTGTAAGTATAAAAACAAAAAAAATCATCTGAGAATTGATTAACGGATAAATAAAACACATTGTTTCTGAATATTGCATGTTTTTTTTTTCTTTGTGAAAGTTGAATAGTGGGAGGGGGCTAAGTTGCGTCAGGGTGGTTTCAAGCAGTGGTGGTTTCTATATATTTGAATTCTCATTTTTTATGTTTTGATTCTCAGAGATCTATCTCAAAATTTTCTCACTGGAAGTCTTCCGTCGGCCATTGGCCAACTGCCAAATCTTCGATCATTGTAAGTTATTTTACACTTATTAGGCTGATGTTATGGATCGAAAGTGTGAATAGACTAAATGGCATGGTTTGTGATCGGGGAGGAGGGAAGAGGGGGGAGGATAATGATTGAAGCCATCTTATTTGAAGGTAAGAATGAAAAATTAAATCTTAGAAATCAACATAATACCTGAATAAAACGCTCCTAGGAAAACAACACTTCAAAGAGTGCTTATAAATGGATTTTTCATACCATCTATAAAACTAATATAAATAGAATTGTAGACATCAACCTTTAGACATAGATTTGAAATGATTCAGAAAAAAGAAATGACATTGGTATCATATTTCAACATTTCCACTTCCAGTTTCATTCGGTTGCTTTTCTACTCTTTGCCCCTCCGCCCTCTTTTTTCCTACATTTCATAAATGTCACTCTAATTCAATTGATGCAGATTAACAAAACATGAACCCAACGAAATCAATTGCCAACTTCCTAACACATTGAAATTTCAAATAAAAATGAAAATAGGTAGGCTTTAAAATAATGAAACCAAATGATGTGTGTTTAAATACGTGTATGATCCGTGATATTTATGTTTGTAGCCTATGACTCCCCATTCCATTGGCCTCCTCGCTTCACATATCTAATGGAAAAAGATACAATAATGTACTCTCAAAAGCACTTTTTAAGAAAAAGACCCCTAGTGTGATGTTTTCATACCATACGGATCTCGTTTACTATCCCATCCCCTTCCCCGACATCACCTTTCACCTATTACCAAAATAGCAAAAGAATGACTAAAAAACAATGTCTTAACGTCATGTTTGCCGGGGTGTCGGTCGGTTGCAGATTGCTTACTGACAACCAACTTAGTGGAAGCATTCCACCCTCCATTGGGCAAATAACAACCATGCAAAATTTGTAAGACATGACGATATGGTTATCTTATGTTTTGATATCTACTTTGATGTCGACATATGGTTGTATGTTATGTTGCATTTTGAAAGTTACTTCTTTATATTAACTACAGACATTAAATGTTTGATATATATAGTATGGTTACGTTTTTATTGTTTACTTTACGTTGATGGTTTATAATGGCAGAGTGGGGGTGTCAGACAAGAAAGTCAACTGGTGTGAAATAATATCCTTTTGATATCCATTTTCTGCATTCTTTGTTTTTTTCATTGGTTTTGTCAGCTACAATGGTTTTGTTTCTTTGTTTCATTATTAAAGAGTTAATTGAATATTTTTTTGTGTTTTTCATTCTTGTCATCCAATAAATTTCACATTTACATGATAATAAAACAGTCTGGTTCAGTTCATGTATTTTTTTCGTTTTTTAAATCGCACGTTTATCGGAAAAATTAAATGACACGTGTTGGTGAAAAGAATATGTTACACAGTGTTTGTTTTTTTTTTCCCTAAATTTCTAGTCATTAATTTGCCACCTTGTCAAACGGGCATTACATTTGTAGTAATTGTCTTGATTCTTTTATTAAAGTCTGGCATCAAATGTTTTGTGATATGAACGGATAAGAGTCTTATTGTACATGATTGAATGTTCATGCCGTTATTATCATTTTTATTTGTTTGACGCTTTTGTCACTGATATTGACGGTTTACCAAGATGTTTATTTTTCTAAATTGTGAACCATGTTTGCAGTGATATTCAGCAAAATTACTTCACTGGACCAATTGTTTTAGCTAATGCTCACCCAGAGTGTTATGAGTTGCGCACCAATTGCCTCTTTGCCCCAAGCATTCCATCGTATTGTGATCCCCAATCCCAACGACCTATAAGCGAATGTCTATTGTTTTGCAACGCGACATCAGCAGTGGGGCCTTGCGCGGGAGGTGGTATTTGCACTAAAAGATCAAGTACATTAAGTACATGCGCATGCTTTCAAGGATACAATAACCTGGCAAGCACGTTTGTTTGTGAATGTAAGTCCTTTCTTAAAATGCACACTTGTATCCAAGGAAGTTATAGCAGATGATAGTTGTTTTGTGTATCAAAACTGTAGAGATTTTTTGGTTCTTTCATGCGTATTGTTCAGAAATAAGAAACTTGTTGTAATGTCTGTGTATAGCATGTACTTTTAATCATCACTTTTTAAGTAATGAACAATGTAAAATAAATTACAAGCCACGAGTTTGTAATCCGTTGATCGAAATGTTTGCGAAGATGGTTCTAAGTAGTTTTGTCGAACTGCAAAAATGGACAAATTTGTGAACTAGTGAAGTTCAATCACCAAGTGAATTATTGTTGACTTGGCTAATAGCGTCACATAGTGATGGTGCCATTTTATGTTTTGTACGTCCTAACGGTTTTGGAGCCCCGACTGTTGATTTGGGAATGAGATTAAAAGCAATGTAAACAGTATGTAATGTAGACTCTTGCTAACTTGTGCAATACACAAGCTTTTATTTTACGCAGCTTTGATTATCTATTAAGTATACAATTAAAAAATACATGAAAGTACTTAGCATGTGTAGGAAATGTAAATTGCTACTAGGTGCACGTCGATGAGGTTCTAATCTAACACATGAACATGCAGTGCCTCAAGCTTCGCCACCACCTGAAGTTCTCTCCCCACCACCTCCTCCACCCTCACCCCCACCATCTCCTCCACCTTCACCCCCACCACCTCCTCCACCTTCACCCCCACCACCTCCTCCACGTTCACCCCCACCACCCCCCCTCAAGTCACCTCCACCCCCCCGCAAGTCACCTCCTCCACCTCGTCCCCCATCTCCTCCACCCCCACT
>JBBHKE010000028.1:0-102571 GCA_037447655.1 Zygnema cylindricum | reverse complement strand
GAGAGAGAGAGAGAGAGAGAGAGAGAGAGAGAGAGAGAGAGAGAGAGAGAGAGAGAGAGAGAGAGAGAGAGAGAAAGAGAGAGAGAGAGAGAGGGAGAGAGAGAGAGAGAGAGAGAGTAAAATTCCCCTCTGCGTCTTTTTTATAAGCCATGATGGTGGGCGCTGCAAAGGTGGAATCTTACCTATATATCAGACGTGCCTCTTCTAATTCTGCACAATGTTTGTCTACGGATTCCCTTTCAGTTTCTTATAGACGATTTTTGGGCTTAAATTTGGGTCTGTCATCTTCCATGTCAATATACATTCTGTAAGGTGTGTGTCGACCTAAGTCTTTCATGGAGAAAGCGAATGCGTCTATGTTTCGGTTTATGACTTCATCTAAATTTTTTTGTTCCGGTTTTGTTAGTCCAAATCAGAATTTCCATGTCGATTTTTCAGGCGTGTTGATGGTCATGGCTTCTATGGCCTGTGGAAATGCTAGCTGCTCATTTGCTATTAAGGAGTTTCCCAACTCAAACTCGACTAGGAGCTTATGCAAACAATTTACCGCATAATGCCAACTTCTAGATGGAAATTTAGCTATCGAGTGCGGTGATACCCATACCGATATCTGAGTTCTAGCAGCTGTGTAGTGCGGTGATACCCATAGGATACCCGAGTTCTAGTTGCTCTGTATGCTAGGAGAGACCAACTCATGTGACTAGGCTCCAAAAATTCATAAATAGTGTGATCTTTGTCAAACTTAGCAGGGGAAGGAAAAAGAGTGAGCTGAAAAGTTGTACCCCAAGGAGAAGGTGAGAAGGTGAGGAAGCAATGTATATAAATGGTGTATGCCCCCCCCTAGCTGGTTGATACGGATATTTCTGTGCGTATCGACTGGCTACAAACTCCATGCAAGATAAATGACAATGATTGCGAGTCCATGACGCGACCAAGTATGGTGCAGCGTTGTCGCTCGGTGAGTCCTGAGCAATAGTGGTGCCTAGGTTAAAATGTAAGAGGTGTTCTCATTCTGCAATAGGAGGCTCTTCAAAGTTGCCTGTATGTGTATTGTGTAGCATGCCCGGTCCGTTATGGGAATATGCATGAGAGTGCGGATAAGCAACTAGTGTGGGGAGTGCATGTAGTGGCTGGCCAAAGATGTTCAGACAAAAAGCAAAGCGATATTCTGTCTGGATACATGTCTGGACCTTATAAAATGGAAGAAGTGTATCTTGAATGGCATGGTTAGGTGGTCAGACGTTGAGGTTAGCTTCTCGTAGCTGGCCTTTGTCCACCATGTTAGTCCACTTGGAAAGAACCCCGTGGGCCAACAAACCGTGGCGTGCGGCTTGGTTGATCACTGGTGGTCAAATTAATGATACAATACTTTCGAAATCAGCGATAACCGTGGGTCGAGGGTCATTATAAGCTTTAACGTTTTCCAAGACGTATCAAAAAGGACGGTTCACTTTGTGGAAGAAGTGGATAGGATGCACCACTTCGAAAAACAACTAAGTACGTTGATCTACGAGACCTGAACCTTTCCCAGCCCTATAAATACATTGATATTCCCATCCAGTAAAAAAGAGATCGATTGGTTCTAATTCCGACAAATGGTGATTTTCTATTAAGCATATATCATTTGGTAGGGCAAAATGCATGTTGTGAAAAGCATACTAGGGTAAAAGGTGAGGATATTGTTCATGAAAGAGTTGACAATGGTGCAGCACAGCGTGTCTAGCCAAAGGATCAATTTCTACAGAATAATAATATTTTATAAGAAACGCGTTCCGCAGGCAAGAGAGAAGTGAAGTACCAATTCTTGCGAAAAGGTCTAAGATAACGAGACCATTCGGGTGAGGTTATAAACTGACCCGTTTTCATTTAATGGGCACAAACCCATAAGGATCCATCGTAATGGAGGGTGGAACGTGAATACTTGACAAGGGAATTGGTATAGTAAATTTGTATAGTCGGTCAAAATCTGGATAGTCAATGATAAATCCGCGTGTACTAAATAATTCTGGTAACCCCTGGGATCTGGTGAGATTTCGTCCGTTGTTAGAGATTCAAGGATGCCTACACCTATGCCAACTAGTGCATAGGCTTAGAAGATCAGAGCACAATAGGCCGTAGTAGGCATGGGTTGCCGGGCCGAGAAAAAGGGTAAGCAAATTTTACATTCCCAAAAGTTATTCGATCTGTACGAAAATGTTTGATCATGCATATTAACCCCCCCCCCCCCCTCATAAATTAACTTTCTAGTCAACTAGGCATTCATAATCACTACAGTTAGTGACTAAGGCGTGAGCAAATATTTTTCTGCAAAGCCTATCTCAAAGTGACAATGAAACTAAAAATAGACTGGTTGTTTGATAATACCAAGGACCGGTTCTGTGGTACCTGCAGAAGTCAACATGCGAGTGGTAGTAGGTAGTAGTTTATGTGCTATAAGGCCTATTTTTATAGAAAATTTTGACTTGAGGATAATTGGTTTTGCAACCGTGTCCATAAGAGGTAAAATCATGACAACCCCATTAACGATAAAGGCACCAAGTTTGTTATCCCTAAAACTAATATGAGAAGTAGGGCTAGAACGCTCTTCAATGGTAATCGCTTGAAGGGAGAGAGCATTACGATGGTTTTAAATAACATGTAATGCAACAGCTGAAGGGTATAGATCTACAGTTTTTTCATGGCTATCTGGCTCGAGAAAGATCTACAATTTTTTCATGGCTATCCGGCTCGAGAAGCATGGTGGACAGGATTGATAAAAGTTCTTTGACCTTATAGGTGTCTTGTATGTTTCTCTCTATAATTATTAATGCTTCAACGCTGATGCTTGAGGGTGTTCCACAAAATGGTGAGCGGGGTTTTTTAGCAAATGATAATGGGATATGGGTATTAATGGATTTTGACTCGCGATTATGATCGGGAGTCCCTTTAAACTGAGTTGCCCCTGTTGAACAGTGGACTCTCAAAGAGATCGCCTAGCAAAAGAGGGCATATGGACCACAGTTGGAGCCATTCCAGTTAATTGCAGTTTGTCCTACGCCATAAGCGCGGCAAACTGCTCTTTCATAATGGCCGCCATGGTAGCTTGCATTTCGGCTTTCTCTCCGACACTCTTGCTGATTTTTGGAGGGTTATCTATCTCCACCCCCTTCGGTGGAGTGACCAATTTTGCCGAGCGAGAAGGTATACCTTTTATTTGATTTTGATAACTGAAATCATGATTTTTAATGTGACATCGATGTACATAGTGACCTGTTTCATTGCAATGAGTACACGTGGCAGTCTTATCCGCACAGCCGCGTGCGTCGTGACCATTGTTACCACATCGGAAACATATACGAACCCCAAGGGTCGTTGGTAATGTAACTATGGCTGGAGCCCTAAGAGGTCTTAGATTGGGCCATGGGTTGCGCGGATTAGGATTCGCATTCGGGTTTCATTAAGAGAACACTAAGGTCGCTCGTGAGTGTCCCACCATCTACTTTGCATTTTATACCTTACGACATATTCAGCAGCTTGCTCAAAAGTAAATTTGAGGCCATATGCCTCAGTCAAATAGCTTTGAATGAAATGTCGAGATTGGGTGAGATATTGCCCCACAAATTTTTGAACTGCCTCTGCGTTTGATATAACGTCAGCAATGCTTCACGTAATGTTTCCATACATGCACGCATTGTCGGCGCCGTTTTACCTGTCGCCGTTCGAAATTCATTAGTTCTTTAACCAGATCGTGATTCTACATTCGGTACTCTTCTTCTAATAAACTGAAGAAAAATGAAACCAGATCCCTTAGAGGAACCAACATTATAAGACAAGCTGGAATTGCAGCCCGAGCCGCAACAGCGAACTGATAAGGGGCCTCGGGTATTTCAGATGAGATATCGTTACCTGCAGAGTCATAAGTTGCGGGTACCGCGGCTTGGAAAAACAAGCTTGGAAAAACAATTTTGGACTGCGTGTTATGGCTAAAGATCCATAATCTGCGTGTTATGGCTAAAGATCCATAATATGCGGGTGCCATTTATGTCATAGCACAAATTGCAGCATATTTTCGTGTATATCGAGATAGGGCAGATCCCCTAAGGTATCGCCTAAAAAACGAAAAAGCAACCCATTAATGATAACGGTCTTGATACCAAATGCGAGATTGCACATCTTGATATCAAAAAGCAGGCGAAAATGAGACAAAGACATAATGTCCAAACAAAACTGATTTTTACCTCCTCTGGTTTGTATGGCAAGGCCATGTCCACAAAAAAGGGACCAAGTTAGTGTGTATATTTCCGCCCAAAGGAAAAAGCGAAGGCGGAAGATTTATATCCTAGATATCAAGGGAGTCTATGTCCCAATCTTCCCCCCAGCTATGGGAAAAGGAGGAAGAGACAAATGATGTAGATCTATATGTGGTGGTAATACCAGATCTAGAGCCAAGTGAACGCGTAACTGAGACTGAGCAGTATGACCTAGGAACTGGACAAGAGGTGAGCGAGCTCGAATCAAATCCCGGTTTGGTCCACGGTAAAGACTAGAGCTTCTAGTGGTACCCGCTGTAAACTTTAATTGTTCCAGTGTGTTGGCATGTAAACAAAGAGTTATCCTATCCGAATGCAACTAGATTGCGGACCCTACTCACGGTCAGTATGCAAATGCCCACTGCCAGATCTACTAACAAATCACAAAAGGAGTCTTCAAATTCACACAAAGAGGCACCCAGGCAAACAAGCACCCCCCCTTCAACGATTTTATCTATTTTGTATCACCGGGGTTAGTCTAATCGTGAACACCCCTAACAAGGGCTATTCACAACCAGATCTAAGCAATACCACAATAAATCACTTCAAGCAACTCCAAAGAGGAACATGTCACCTATGCAAGGTCACTTGTGGCCAGATTAAATAAAAGAAGAAATTATTCAAGCCCCACAATGCCATATGTAATAAAACAAGAAACTATCCAGGGCCAACAGGGCTGGATCTAATAAACAAGAAGTCGCTATCACAGACCAATCACGGTCAGATGTAAAGAAAATGCGTCAACATGAACTATGTGAAGAGAAGGCTTAGCCTCGGTCTAGTATAAATACCCCTAAACGGTTGCACTTATCAACTTACTTCGCGCTTGCACCCACAAGGACCCAACTACTCACCTCAGAGCGATAGCCCCAGTATGGATCTATGAATGTCTCCCAGTGGAGCTCGAACTCCTCTCCAACTCCAAATGGTTAAGAAAACACCACAACTCAATTACCAACTTAGTTAGTAGCTTGTTATGGCACGCATACCAGCATTATGCAACGCTCTGCCCGTCTATAAAGCAGCGATAATTCAATGTTATAGTTCTTGCAACCTAATATATATATTTATATATATTTTTTGAGTTTAGTTTTTTTTTTAAGTTTTAATTTTAAGTTTTTAAGTTTCCTAGGTATTCTGAGTGAGTCAATCCAGTAGGAAGAAACAAGAGAAACCATACCAGAGAGTTCAGCAATCTCAAATTGAACAACTCAAAAACAAACTAGACGACAAATGAAATGAAACCGAAACATAGCAGAATATATATATATATATATATATATATATATATATATATATATATATATTTACAAACAAATTAAAATTAAACTAAATAGAAAATAAATCAATTGACACAAGGAAGAAAGAAAATTAGAAATGAAACAAATTTAGTACGGGAATATATGCGAGAGTGGCCACGAGGCTTTGAAGTTAGAAATATTCCCTACGATAGTCAAACCAGCAAGTAAGAACCCTTCTTTAGCTAGATGGATGAGCCAAGATAACTGGTATTCCTCAAAGGCCATATAATGGGAGTACCAGCCCGTACGGTTAGCGTCCCGACAACAAGAAAACACCAAGTCCATAGACATAATTCACCAACCACAACAAATAGAAGATAGTCTCGAGGGAGACCTTGCACGCTGGCTTGCGCCAGTATATTAAGTAAGGTCTTAGTACAAAGAAAACGAGAAGCTCAAAAACAATTACTAACATGAAACCATAGGTCTGAATAGAAAACCCTAACTCAAAACTAGCCTAACACTAAATATTTAGGTGGAAACTCAAAAATCTTAATATTTGACAAATATCGAGAAAAAAATAATGTTCGACAAATCCTGAAAAAAAACGTGCCAGAAAACGACAACCTTCCAATGTTGGATTCCTATACTTAATTTGCAGAAATTCCTATCTTGCCAAATGGCATTTATCTTATGCTTTCACTAATCCGTATAGCCACACTATTTCTTATATGTCTTTGAGCATGCAGGTTTCTATGTTAAACGCTACCAGTTTCTACAGACGACCGCTACGTGGCCACCTCGCAATGCCTTACATCTACACCTCGAGGATGAAAACCCTCCCTAAGCTTAGCAAAATAATGCATGAACCTAAAAGGGTTCATGACTTCAAATATCTAGTTTTGAGTTGTTTTAATTCTTGACATCCGATGACATCCGATGCCATACCACAGTCCAGTTACACGCTGACTCCACATCGTGTTCCCACTTCGCCGTACAGGAGTATGATTCGGTCTTCATCCCGTCCGTACATCGATCTTTACCCTCGGATATGAACTTGTCACGTCACCTATACGTCAATCAATATATGACCAAGTTATAATACCCGCCGACGTCTCACAGTATGACATGAGTCCAAGCGGGCACAAGATTATAAGGAGGTGAGTCATTATGAGAAATTTACACGAGAGGAGGAGGAAAAGGAAGAAGTTTTGATGGAGGTAGGGGCAGAGAAAAAGGTGCGATCTGTAGTGAAAACTTTAGAGAAATTTCTAACACCTAACATCACTCGTAATAGTCACAAGAAAACAAGGTCATTAGAGAATCACCTACTGGCACTAACAACGTGTTATCGGAAAAGACACCACTGAAGAATGAGGATGATGATAAGATCTAGAGCAATGATTCGGATAAAGAATTTGTAGAGGATATACGGAGAAGTAAGAGATCAATAAAAGGGAAGGAACTGGAACAATTTTCACAAAGACAGTCATACAAAAAGCAAATCACTTACCAGAGGGCAATTTCCGAAATTAGAGAAGCGAGGGCGAAGTCATTCCTCTTACGAAAGGCAATTACACAAAATCGTTTGACATATCCTCAATTGTGTCATGAGGCTCGAGACTCGGACTGATGGGAGGAGAAGTGGAAACCAGCGTTCATAATGGAGTTTAATTATGTTAAAGCAAATGGGTGTTTTGAAAAAAGAAGACTTACTGGTTGGTAAGAAGGCGATAGACTCAAAGTGGGTTTTTATAACAAAGATGGGAGCCTTAAGAGAAATTCTTAAGTATAAGGCACGGTTAGTATGTAAGGGCTTCTTGTAGAAGGAAGGTATTGACTATTTAGAGACATTTGCCCCTGTAGTTAAGTTCGATTCATTACGCGCAATTATTGCAATGGCAGCGGCGGAAGGAATCTACATTCAATAGATGGACGTAGAGACAGCCTTTTTAAATGGTGAATTAGAGGAGGTGTATATAAAAATTCCACAAAGAGTTCATAGAAAGAATGATAAGGTATAGGGGTTGTGGAAGGCTTACAATGGTTTGAAGGAGGCACCGAGAACATGGAACCATAAACTTCACAAGGTTTTACTAAAGGTGAAGTTCCATAAGGACATTCTGTAATCGTACGGCCAATAACGGCCAACATTACAGTATGCGACAATTTGAACGAAGTTCCATTCGCAGAGTCTGTAATGCACGTGTTCGCAAAAAAAGGGTGCCACGTAGCTATGGATTGGATATTGCAAATGGTCAATAATTTTCACACCGACCAAAAATCTTCATTGATGTACCATGCATGTGGGTACCTGGTCATCGTGCAACACAACTTTTGTACTCTTTGCAGACGCCTTGTCAAATACCACCTCATTTTTTTAGGGTTCCTATTTTTACGCGTGACGAATGAGCGCTGCCAAAAATAGTGTGACGAATGGGCGCTTTCAAAAATTGTGTGACAAAAGTGCGCTACGAGATTTCGTTTATATTTTTTGGTGTATTTTTTAATGTGTATATCGTGTGCAAATTTTTTTGATTTCCGTTGGTTGACATATTGACACGTATGTACATTATCCAACGTGTCGCGGCTCAATTTTTTTTTATTTGGTGATGTACCTCGCGAGGTACATCACCAATTACAAAAATTTTCCAAGCGAATGCTTCGCGAAAAACCATCCAACGACCATTATTAACTCCCAAACTTTTGGAGAATATTGGCAAGTTTCTCAGTAATGTTGTTTTCCGAATAAAAACAAAATATGAGGTACGTCGTAGTACGGAGAGGTCCGAATTTTTGTAAACAACCTCACTTTTCATCTAATGGAACTTCACCCTAATTTTGGGATTTAAGAGGCTTATTGCTGATTGTGGAGTGTATATTCTAGGAGAAGGTTGGGACATGATAATTCTTAGTGTATACGTCGATGACTTCATTTCCATCTCTCACAACTTAGAGTTACTTGGAGAATTAAAGATTGAATTTCGAAAACACTTTAGAATTATAGATTTAAGGGATGCACAACACATTGTGGGAATTCAGATTCACGAGGAGGAACGGAGACATTGAGTTGAGCCAATAACAATATGCAAAGAACAATAAACTTGGAGTTTTGGAGGAACATATCATTTGTGTTGTATGTGTTTATTTGGCTTGCTTTGTTTCCTTCAATAAACACATCTCAACAATGTTAAACACAACTACACTATATGATGATAGATATAGATCTATGATAACACAAATAACAGAGAAGAAAGATATATGTCGAAGTTGTGATGACAAATGTAACTCTGTGATGGTAGATATAACTATATGATGTTAGATATGATTGTAAGATGACATATATAACTCAACTATATGATGATCGATATCACTTTTAGTGATGGGTACACTTTTACCATGATAGATATAACTGTATGAGATAGAAAAAGGGTTAATGATAACAATAATTCCTTGATGGTAGATATACTCTATAATGGTCTATAAAGTTCCCACAGGGGCATAAAATTTTGACTTGTTCAAAGTGCACGAATAAATGTTTCCCATGCATAAAAAACTTTCCATATGCTTACTCTTACTAAATGTCGGATCATAACCTAAACATTTTCAGCAGGCGATGACATCGATAAAGCTCAATTTCTATCAAAGAAAAAGCATTAAGAAAAAAAAACTCCACATTGAAAAATCCAAAAAATGATTCCCATTATGAAGACGTATATTTTCATTATATATACCCATTGCAACATACATCACTATAAAACCCATCAAACAAACTTTATGCCCTTGACAATTTGACAAATGTTTGTCCCCCACTAAAACATAGCATCAATCACTTTGGAAACAACATAATTGGCTACACGATAGAGAAAAAATCCAAAAAGCTATTGTCGTTCAAACAAAAACCCGAAAACCTGTTTTCGTCGAAGAATAAAATACTACCCTGCGCACTACACAACAACACTGCCGTTAATTTCATCTGATGTTCGTGGTTTAATTTCTCAACCCATACTTCACTATACCTTTTAAGACCTTCGTCGATTTTCCCTTGCTTTAAGGTCCTACTTGCTTTAAGGTCTTCTTCATCAATATCTAGACCTTTCCTCCATTCATATGCGAATTTCAACAACAGAGTGATAAAATCCGCCTTACGCATACACTTCTACTTCACATAAAGTTAACTGTGTTTGTTTACGCGTTCGAACCCACACCCAACGAGCGCCCATTCCTCGACAATTCTTTTGCAGTGGATATGCGGTTCCATTATTTGCGTAGGTGTACACGTTTGATGGATCACATTGGGCAGCAGTGGCAAAGTATTGGCTAACCGTGCTTAGCCAAACTTCAACATTGTTAAAGTATTCATTCACGACTTGCGGATTATTGTCAGATCGGCTATACACCAGCACATTCTGGATGCAAAACACCTGCCTCAAGTCAATCACCACATATGGTATGGACGGTTGAACTTGAGTTTTCGTACATTCGGAGGTCAAAAAAGTTCCATTTGGTGGAATTTTGCCGTCCACGATATTCGTTGAATTGCAATTTAGACAATCTGAGTCCATAGTGGTTTGGAACACTCGTTTGTTTAGTGCCCTATTTACCAAAGGAGAGGGTGCAGCCCGGCACGGAGGTGGAGGAGGAGGAGATGGGGGGGGGGGGTGGACGAGGTGGAGGAGGTGACTTGCGGGGGGGTGGTGGCAACTTGCGGGGGGGGTGGAGAGAGAGGGAGAGAGAGAGAGAGAGAGAGAGAGAGAGAGAGAGAGAGAGAGAGAGATGGAGAGAGAGGGGGAGAAAGAGAGAGAGGAAGATTGAATTTGTAGTTTTTGAGGGGTATTACAAAGAGTGGTGAACAAGGCAACAGTATACCGTGTCTTATTTTCTAAAAAGTGGTGTATTAAACGAACAAAAAAATTAAACTCTAAAAAAAAATGGCTCGGGCTATGTTTCCGTGTTTTGGAAGCAGAATTTTATTGTGTGTTGACCGCAATCCCTGCGGCAAACTACACTGCCCATTGTTATTTGTGTTGATAACACTAATTTGGTTGCGACTTTTTTTGGCCAAAAATTACAAAATAGAGTTAACAACATTATTTAAGGAAGTGGACCAAAATCTGCCATGCCACCTTGCACTTAATTAGTATTATTAATTATAATTTCGCTTTTACACTTTTTTTTTTTTAACACTAATAACGATGGGCGGTGTACATTTTTAACTGGAGACTCACTTTGGTCTCCGGACACAAAACACCTGAAGAATTGGGAAGTGGAAGGAAACCAAAAATTCACCATTTATGTCATGCAACCGCTTATGTAGAGTCAACACCGAGGGAGGCAACATTGGCGCCTAAGATTTGCCCCAGAATCTTTGCCGGCTATACTTTAAGGAGAAACTATATCGAGTTTACGGCCCCTTTCGTCTCACCGAAAAGTTTCCCGGAGTCTCCTCTCAGGTTTTAGTGGCCGAAAAATGGCCAAGTATGGAGCCACCTCAAATGACTGAGGCCGTGTCTTGGGAACGTTAGAGGGGACTCTCGGATGGACCCTTTTAGGAAGAAGTTTGTTGATGGTTTACGGTGATTGTCTACCATAAATTCTAATTTCCATGTGACTGTTGTCGTTAGACGTGGCCATGTGAAGAAAGTGTAACAAGGGTCGAATCGGCAAATTCTAAGGAGGTCTAAGAGGCCATCTCCGTTTTTTATCGGTTTTTTTGGAGGTATGTAAATTTTATCTCGTTTTTTGGAGGTATGTAAAAAGAAAAATTATCTGAAAGTGTTTGTTGCGAACTTTGGTTTTATGTATTCAGTACATAGGTCTACGTATATTAACAACCAAAATATAATTCCATGCATAAAATATTGTGTGTGTTTTATGTTGTCAATTCTTGCAATAATGACCGAGGGAAAATGTAAGGGCTCCACGCAGCTGGGAGGAGGTAGAACTTTACTGATAAATATTAATCGACCCAATGAAGATATATACAAATCTAAGATGATAAAGTTACTATGCGTCGATAGAATTCAAACTAGAATGATAGATATAACTCTATGATGGTAAATATAAATAAACTCCATGATGATACATACTATTATGTAATGATAGATAGATGTAACTGTATGATTATAGATACAAGTCACTATCAGATAATGGATATAGCTCAACTGTATGACGATAAAGATTAATGTATGGTGATTGATAAACCTCTATGTTGATAAATACAACTCACTTCCAAGATGACAGTTACAAGTGCATGATGGTATATAAATCTTAGCTTTACTATGATAGACAAGATTAAACTCTATGATGATAAATGCAACTCAATGATGTGCAAATATATGATTGTATGTATAGCTCTTTCAAGATAAACTTCACTCAATTGGATGACGTTAGGTATAGCTTCAAAATGAAAGATATAAATTGAAGATAATTGAAATTGAATTATGATTATAAACACATCTCTAAAATGTTTAATATAACTTTACAATATGATGACAGATATAGATCTATTATGACATATATAACACTAATGACACAGATATAAGTCAAATCTGTGATGACAAATATAACTCTATAATGGTAGATATGACTGTCTGATGATATATAAAACTCATATGATGATCGACATAACTTTACGGTGATAGGGACAACTTTACCATGATGGATATAATTGTATGAGATAGAAAAAAGTTTTAATGATAACTATTATTCCTTGATTGTAGATATAGCTCTATAACGATTTCTCCACTTCCCACTGGAGCATAAAATTTTGGCTTATACAAGGGCACGAAGAAATTTTTACCATGCAATACAAAATTTTCCATTTGCTTACTCTTGCTAAATGTGGTCTCATAACTTCAACATTTTCACCAGGCGATGATATCAATAAAGCTTAATGACTTCACAAAAAAAAGCATTAAGAAAAAAAAACTCCACATTGAAAAAGCCAAAAAATGATTCCCATGATTACCACTTATGTATTAAAAATACTCTTTGCGACATACATCACTATAAAACCCATCTAACAAACTTTATGGCCTTAACAATCGAAATGTTTGTCGCCCACTAAAACATAAAGCATCAATCACTCTGGAAACACATAATTGGCTGCACGACATACACAAAACCCAAAAAACTGTTATCCTTCAAACACAAAACCCGAAAACCTGTTTTCGTCCAAGAAAAACGTACTACCCTACGCATTAAACGACAACACTAGCCATTTATTTCACCTGATGTCCATGTTTAACTTACATTTCTCAACCCACACGTCACTAGACCTTTAAAATTGTTGATTTTCACTTATCCTGCCAACTTCACTGTCCTCTACCTCAACATCTAGAGCTTTCCTTCAGGGTAATAACATCCGCCTTACGCATATACCTCCACTTCACACAAAGTTAACTGTGTGTTTTTACGCGTTCGAACCCACACCCAACGAGCCGCCATTCCTCGACAACTCTTTCGCAGTGGATATGCAGTTCCGTTTTTTGCGTAGGTGTACACATTTGATGGATCACATTGGGCAGCAGTGACAAAATATTGGCTAACAGTGCTAAGCCAAACTTCAACATAATTGAAGTATTCATTAACAACTTGCGGATTATTGTCCGATCGGCTATACAACAGCACATGCTGGATGCAAAACACCTGGGCCAAGTCGATCACCACATATGGTATGGGCGATTGGATTTCAGTTGCCGTACATTCGGAGGTTGAAAAAGTTCCATTAGGAGGAATTTTGCCGTCCACGATATTGCTTGCACTGCAATTTGTACACGATGAGTTCTTAGTGGTCTGGAAGACTCGTCTATTACGTGCCCTATTCACCAAAGGATTAGGTGCAGCTCGGCACGGAGGTGGAGGTGGAGGAGATGGGGGACGAGGTGGAGGAGGTGACTTGCGGGGGGGTGGAGGTGATGACCTGGAGGGGGGTGGACGAGGTGAAGGTGGAGGAGGTGGTGGGGGTGAAGGTGGAGGAGGTGGTGGGGGGGAAGGTGGAGGAGGTGGTGGGGAGAGAACAAGAGGTGGTAGTGAAGCTCCAGGATCCACTTCACATTCCTGTGTGTTAGATTAGAAACTCGTAACTTGCATTGTGTTTACATTTCCTACACATGCTTAGTTCTCTCATGTATTTTTTAATTGTATCCGACATCCACCTAATGAAACTCGGAGGTGTAAATGCATACCGGCCGAAGTGCCTCGCAAGTGACCAAAGTGAAAAGGGGAGAGGGGGGCGGGGAGAAAAGACGAAAATAGAGGAATGTGGTATACAGAAATTATAATTCCAAATTGCAATTAGAATATCTAATTTGGTAAAAAAAAAAATTTCATCATCAATTTTATTTTCAAGCTCCATAACGATATTAATGCTTACCAGTTCTAAGGTTTTCATTCTTGGTTAGACTATTTGTTTACGACAACTTTTCAGATATTCGGAGTGTGACACAGCATTTATCTCTCTACATATCATAACTGGTATGGTGAGTGATTGAGCTTCACTAGTTCATAAATTTGTCCATTTTTCCAATTCGACATAACTACTTAAGCTCGTCTCAGCAAACATCTCGATCAACGGATTACAAACTCGTGGCTCGAAAAGTTATTATACTTAGTTCATATGTAAAAAGTGGTGATTAAAATTACATGCCATACACATACTACAACAAGTTTGTTATTTGTAAACAATATGCATGGAAGTACCCAAAAATGCCAAAACTACTATCATCTGCTATTACTTCATTGAATACAAAATTTGCATTTTAAGGAAAGACTTACTTTCACAAACAAACTCGTTTGTCTGATTATTGTATCCTTCGTAGCATGCACATGTACTTGCTGTACTTGAGCCTTTAGAGCAAATACCAGCTCCCGCGCAAGGCCCCACTTCTGACGTGGCGTTGCAAAAAGCTTGACATTCGCTTAAAGCTCGTTGATTTCCGATGTCACAGCCATCTGGATTTGACTCAAAAAAGAGGCAATTGGAGTGCACCTCGTAGCACGCTGGGTGATCATTTGATTTAGCAATCGGTCCGGTGAAGTAATTTTCCTCAATTAAACTGCAAGTATGGTTCACAATTTAGAGAAAAAAACCACCTTGATAAGCCGTCAATATCCGCGATAAAAGCGTCAAACAAACAAAAATGATAATAACGGCATGCACATTCAATCATATACAATAAGCATAAAAAAGACTCGCTCTTATCCGTTCATATCGCAAAAAATTTGATGCCAGAATTTAATTAGATAATTACTACAAATGTATTGCCCGTTTGACAAGGTGACAAATTAATGACTAGAAATTCAGGTAAGAAAAAGTCGAAAACTATGTAACATATTCTTATCACCAACATTGTGTCATTTAATTTTTCCGATAAACATGCGATTTAAATAAATGAAAAAATAACATGAACCAAACAAAACCAGTTTATTATCATGTAAATGTGAAAGTTCCTGGATGACAAGAATAAAAACACGAAAAATTATTTAATTTAACTCTTTAATAAAGGAACAAAGAAACAAACCATTGTAATTGGCAAAACCAATGAAAATAACAAAGAATGTAGGAAATGGATATCAATTTCGAAGCAAGAAAGTAAGAATGCAGAAAATGGATATCAAAAGGCTATTATTTCACCAGTTGACATTTCGCCAAACCCCACAATGCCGCCCTAAACCATCAACATAAAGTCAACAATCAAAACGTAACCATACTAACATATGTCAAACATTTAAGAAAATTTGTTGATAAACAGAAAAGTAACTTTCAAAATGCAATATAACTATACTGCCATATGTCGACATCAAAGAAAATGGTCGAAATATAACAAAACCATATTGTCATGTGTCCAATTTCAAGAAGATGATTGAAATATGACACAGCCATAGTGTCATGTCTTACAATTCTGTTATGGATGTCATTCCCACAACAGAGGCTGGAATGCTTCCGCTAAGTTCGTTGTTGTTTAGGAATCTGCCACCGACCAACAGCCAGGCGAACACAATGTCAACAAAACTCTTTTGCTATTTTGATTTCAGGGCAAGGGTGAGGTCGAGGAAGGGGAGGAGATAGTAATGAGATCCGTATGGTAAACATTGCACTATGGAGGGGATTTTTCAATAAGTGCTATTGTGAGTATATTTTTGTATCTTTTTCCTTTACAACGACCTATGTGAAGGGAGAGGAGGCCAATGGGATGGGGAGACATAGACTACAAATAGAAACATCATAGACTATACATGTATTTCCGTAAATGGGGAAGTGATCTAACACAAATCATTTGATTTCATTATTTTCATGGTTTCTTAGTAAATTTCAAAACCTTCTTCAAAAAATTATATTATTTTCATCTTTATTTGAGATTTAAATATGTTAGGAAGTTGGGACTAGATTTCGTTGGATTCATGTTTGACTTCAAATAAATAAAAACATACATAATTAGAATATGCGTCAATTGAATTAGAGTAATCAATTAAGGAATGGAGGAAAAGAGAGGGCGGAGGGGCAAGGGGGAGTGCAAAAGCAAACGAATGCAAATGGAAGTGGAAATGTTGAAATTTCATACCGATTCGATATTTTCCAATAGTCTTTTAACATTTTTTTTTTTTCACAATCATTTCAAACTTAATGTCTAAGGTTGAGGTCTACGGTTATGGTCTTATAGATGATATGAGAAATCCATCGATAAGGATTTTTTTAAGTGTTGTTTTCTTAGGAAAAGACAAAAAAATAACACTTAAAAAATATAGAAACCACCATTGCTCGAAACCACCCCGACACAACTAACCCCCTCCCACTATTCAACTTTCACAAAAAAAATAAAAACATGCAATATTCAGAACTATTTATTGTGTGTGTTTTATTTATCCGTTAATCAATACTCCAATCATTTTTTTTTTTATACTTACAAAAGTTGCAGTTCTGCGAGGTTTCCAATCTCCGGTGGAATACTCCCGGTAAGAGTGTTACCTTTGATAGATCTACAACCACGTTCCATAGGATGTCAAATAAGGTCCCTTTCTTCCCCACCTCCTCTCTCAGCCCTCCCCTCCTGTCTTACATACTGAAAGATAAATATCTATCCAACTCCCATTTCATGTCAAACAAGTTCCCTTAATCTCACTTTCCCGCCCCGACTACGCATCCAGGAGATCTTTGGACCCCCATCTGTCTTTAACAAGTTACGTCATTCTCTCCGCCAACCTCCCTTCCCACCTCTTATACAACGTGTACCAAAGATGCATTTGCATCCGCTAGTTTCAAAGAAGACCTCCGTGTGCCTCTTCCCCCCCCCCCTCTCTTCCCTTATATCTCCTCTCACACCGTTTTAAAAAGCTCACGGAGCGGGAAAATTTGAAGAGCAAGCATGTTGGGAACCAAGTTGTTACTTTTATTCACACTGAAAACGATTTGAGAAATCTAGTATGATGGGTTAAGAATTATTGGAGCGTTATTTTTTTAGGAGCCTGTATGATGTTTTTTTTGTTAAAACATAATATTCTAAGTCTAACATGCAAATCACATGGCTTCAACCATTATATTTTTCCGCTCTCCCCTCTACCATGTCCATTTTTAATCTACTTTTGACACTATCGATCCATAACATCACCCTACTTAGTGTAATAAAACTTACAATTTTTCAATCTTTGTCAGTTGGCCAATGGTCGATGGAATACCTCCCCTCAAATAAACGTTAATAAATTCTCTGAGAAAAAATAGAGCAAATAACAACAAATTTAAAAATATGAAAAAATAAACCGTTGCCCAAAATCACCCCCAATGTAACAGGACCCCACCAACTCCAAACCTATGAAAAAAACAAAATTTTACAAGAAAAAGGAGCACGATATTCAGTTTTAGTGTGTTTTATGCAACGATTAAAAGATTTACGCATTTTAGTCATTTGATTTCCTTTCTTTCACTTACATCTCTCGTAATTCTGGAAGGTCTCCAATCTGCGGTGAGAGAGTCCCCGATGTTCCAAAGTTGGAAATTTTTCTACACCCCTTTCCAATAAGCTGTAAAATAAGGTCCTTTCCTTCCCCAAACCTCTCTTCCCTCTCATCCACTCTTATATACTTAAAGAGACATTCATACAATCCCCATTTGCTTTCAGAGGTTCCCTCATTCTCACTTTCCCACCCACCTACACAACCAAGAAATCTTTGGACCCCCATGTCATTGGTCGTTAACAAGTTAATTTAACCTCTCTGCCTCCCTCCCTTCCCCCCTCTCCTATACTATGTACCAAATAATGATTCGCACCCGCCACCCATATATACCCAAACAAGAACTTTGCTTCTCTCTCCTCCCTCCTCTTTCCTCCCACTCCTAGAAATCCAAAATCCACACGTATGGGTAATCTATAACTCCCCCTCTCGATCTTTGGAAGAGTTCCCTCAATCTTCCACACAACCCCATTCTCTTTCCCTCCACCCACGACATCTTCAATTCTCTTCCTACACGCGCATTTGTCATAAAAGGCTTCCACAACCCTCACTCGTTATCTACACCCCTCTCTCGTTATCCTTGCATGAGTTTGATTAATCTTCCGGCCTTAATCTATAATGCCTAAAGAAATATTTAACCTCCCCCTCCCAATGGATATCACACTAGTTGTCTATTGTCCTCCTCTCTCTCCGCCCTCCACTCTCGACTTTTCCCTTTTCCATTCCCCCCGCATTACTTTCTTAAGCTTCCCAAGCGCCCAAGCATCGAACCAAGAGTTCCCACAATATGCAAATAAGAAATCAGTAAGAAATTCGATCCGTAATCATTGCAACAGACTGTGCATATATTTTGTGAATCACAATTCAGTGCGAAATCATTTCTACAGACAATACATGGAGCTTCAGAATAAAAGTCAGTGCGAAATCATTTCAACAGACAATACATGGAGCTTCAGAATAAAATTCAGTGCGAAATCATGTCATCAGACAATACATGGAGCTTCAAAATAAAATTCAGTGCGAAATCATTTCAACAGACAATACATGGAGCTTCTGAGTGAAATTCAATGCGATATCATATGAACAGACAATACATGGAGCTTCTGAATAAAATTCATTACGAAATCACTTTAACAGACAATACATGGAGCTTCAAAATAAAATTCTGTGCGAAATCATTTCAATAGACAATACATGGAGCTTTAGAATAAAATTCAGTGCGAAATCATTTCAACAGACAATACATGGAGCTTCTGAATAAAATTTAGTGCGAAATCATTTCAACAGACAATACATGGAGCATCAGAATAAAATTCAGTGCGAAATCATTTCAACAGACAATACATGGAGCTTCAGAATAAAATTCAGTGCGAAATCATTTCAACAGACAATACATGGAGCTTCACAATAAAATTCAGTGCGAAATCATTTCAACAGACAATACATGGAGCATCAGAATAAAATTCTGTGCGAAATCATTTCAACAGACAATACATGGAGCTTCAGAATAAAATTCATTACGAAATCACTTTAACAGACAATACATGGAGCTTCAAAATAAAATTCAGTGCGAAATCATTTCAACAGACAATACATGGAGCTTCAGAATAAAATTCAGTGCGAAATTATTTCAACAGACAATACATGGAGCTTATGAATAAAACTCAGTGCGAAATCATTTCAACAGACAATACATGGAGCTTCAGAATAAAATTCAGTGCGAAATTATTTCAGCAGATGGTACATGCAGTTTATGAATCCATTCAGTGCGCCATTCAGTGCGCCATTCAGTGCGAAATTCAGTGCGTTATAATCGCAGAAGAGAGAGGGCAGGGAGCGAGACTCACATCCCAACCACCCGACCCTCCTCGTCGCAGAGTATATATCCTTCATAACAATTAACAGAAAGTTCCTGACCCATGGCTACTAATACCGCGTCCAGAGGCACCCCTGCGGCAGAAAACGACAAAACAGCAATAGCGACAAACGTGCGTTAAAATAGTGAATCCGTACGAGATTAGCACGTGTGAACACATGCACTGCAGATGATAAGAAAGAGGGGAGAAGAGTGGAAGGTACAAGGAGGTAAAATGGTCTATATTATCTTTCTTAGTAATAACAATAATTTATAAGATATTCATGAGATATGTGTATAAGATGTTAATAAGATATTTTTGACATGTAAAAACAAAAACTGCAGATAAAAAGAAAGGGAAGAGTGGAAGGGGAAGGGAGGGAAAAACGTACTATCTGTATCATCCACGTCTGGAATGCTATCAAATGCCGTGACGTGTGCCACGTGGCATGCTAAGAGTAACATGGCCGCGATAGAGAAAGCGGCCGCCATAGCTGCCCACTCGTCACGTCACACAGGATTCGAAAAGAGAGATGTTTTCTATTTGCGGAGAAAGTTTATCGTATTTTTAAGTCGAGTCGACTCTTCACTTTATGGACATTTTTCACACGTGCGAACCGCCCTGAGCTTCCTCGAGGAAGGGTGGAGAGTACGCATCCGTACACTGACGGTGGGGAGCTTACCTAACGATTTTACACTGACGTGGAAAATTGGCTCTTGACTTTATTTTGTCGTTTTGTGTCATTGTGCTATTCCAGAAAGAATCCGGAACGTCATCTAGAAAGAATCTAAAGTACAAACCCTAACAATTAGGTGGAAGGTACAGAAGTACATCTGACACTTTTACACTGACGCTCACTATGGGCTCTGTACTTTACTTTGTCTTTTTCCTGCAATTGGGGACCGCTCCTCCGTACGGACTCCAGGAAGAGTACAGAGAGTACGATCCTGTGGACAGCAAACCTAAAAAAATTATAAAACTGCGGCTCGCTTGTGTACGAATTTATTTTGTCGTTTAGTGAATAGTTTGCTTTGTTTAGATTCTCGCTCACCTGTCCTTCTTTATGATAAAAACGGCGCAAGCCGAATATCCTCCTAGATACGATCGAATCAGTAACCCATGAAAACGACACGTGTGACTTTATTTTTTTGTCTTTTTCCAAATCACTTTCGGCGTCTCCACTCGCTCTGTAAGAAACGTCCGAGAGCTACACCGTGAATCGTTATTAGCCTTATGTACGCTATATCGGCACCCCAAAATTTTGACATTGATACCCGAAATACAGTGATTGAATCTAATTTATCTTTGACATTAATTACGGTTCTAGTAAAATAGCGTCAACGGTATGACCGTACTGTATTCATTAATAGTGTGGTGTACGGAAGTGGTTTGTTCGTACAACAGTGTGGTGACCATTCAGCAAGTACTGTACTCTGTACTTTTCTAATCATTTTCATTTCGTACTTTATTCTTTTCATGGGCGAACGGCGTTGTAAGTCTGTGCTCCCTCAAGTCTACAATTGTAACAGTTGCTTCCATTGGCCCAGTTTTTAGGTTAAAAAAAGGTCGTATCTGCGTGACGTTGGAAGCCTACTAGGGAAGGTTCCATCTGCGAACAAGTGGGTACCGAGCCGCTTTTGTCTTTTTCTGGTTTTTGACATCATTGCTTAAGAACGTTATCGCGATTCTCCGAAGGATCGCGGCGTAAAGATCTGCCGTTCGATTTTAGGTGTCGGCGGCATCCGGGGGGGAAGATATCGCTCCCCGTAGATGACCGCCGGTCACGCGCAGAGTTTTTTATTTTTGTGCCGGGCGTGAATTCTGAAGCCCGGGCGGCACCAGACCGTTTCTGGGTTTTTCTGGCTAGCGCACATTCTGGGAAGCGGTACGGATCCGAGCGGCACCGATACTTCTTCTTTCTTTCCGGAGGCGGGCGGCACCAAACAGTTCCTTTATTTTCCGGTAAGCTTAGATTCCGGGCGCCGATTCCGGGGGGCGGCGGTCGGGAGCCGGGCAGCACCCGACGGCCTCGTTCGATAATCATTGAGGAATTAGGGTGAAGTTCCATCATACGTTTAGGTAATTGTACGTCAAACTCTATAGATTGGGTCTATTAAGTCAATGTTCCATCACGTAGAGTGTAAGCCACGTGTTCTAAATTGACTGGCGCCACACAAGCTACGATTCGATATTGAATATCTTTCTGATTTTTAGCACCTACAAACTTAACTTCAAATCTTGACTTGCGTACCATGTACTTGCGTACAAAGTAATCATACGACAAAACTTTTTTACTTTTTGAAGACACCAGCTCATTTTTTAGGGTTTCAGTTTTAGAACATAACAAAGTCCTTTGAGAGAAATAGTGTACCTAACATAAGTTACCGAAAATAGCGTGACGAGGGAATGTTACGAAATTTCGTTTTTTTTTTCGGTTGTATTTTGGAAAGCGCGTGTCATGTGCAAATCTTAAGATTTTTCGTTGGTTTTCCATAATGACACGTAGCTTAATCGTCCAGCGTGTCACGATTTTTTTTTCTGTATCTGCCAACCCACAACCCACCTCCTCAAGGTGGGTTGACAGTTAAAGAAAAAAATGAAGCGAACTCCTCGCAAATGAACATCCGACGGTCAGTATTACCTCCAAGACCTTCGGAGAGTATTGGCAAGATTGTTTGTAATGTTGTTTTTCGTATAAAATCAAAATAGGCGGTACGATTTGGTACAAAGGATCTCAGATTTCTTTAAACTACGCCACTTTTCGCCTAATGGAACGTCACCCTTAAGCGAGCAAACGCTTTGGACAACCGACATGTGAATACTAAATAGGGTTAGTACCACACGCGTTCAAATTCTAATTGCGCCTATTTTGTTTATTTGTACGTAGCTATTTTCGTACATGTAATTCGCACGATCAATGCCATGTAACAATAACTTAATCTTACTTATACTGTTAATTGAAAGATTCTCCATAGTACTTTTTGGACAATTCTCATGTTTGAAAATGAAAAACCACTTACACTACTTACGAAACTAAGACGGTTGTAGACGAGCGTACAGTTTCTGACGGTTGTAACACGACTACAAAACTCTACCATGAATCGTTTTATTTTACAAAAACAAATAGTGATATTAACTCCATATTGGTTTCATGACCTCGTGCCAACAAATATGAACTGTAGTTTATCCATCTAATACCAATTTGGGGAAGGTTTATTATGGTTTCTACATGATTTGACAATACTTACATAAATTATGAAGCAATGGAGGAGAGGTATTCCGAACGAGTGCACATTTTGGAGGAGCTAAAGATATCATTGGTGGTCAAATGGGAGATGGCAGAAAGCCCCATACGTGTAGTCGGCTATGTACTTCGTCCCGAGTACCAAAGTCTTAAATATGGGCAAGAGTTATGGAAGGCTTCTAGACCATCTTTGATAGGATGTTGACAATTGTGGAAGACCTGGCCAAAGCATACATTAAGTTTACTAATTAAAGAGGTTTGGAGGGTGTCTTTGGGAATGTTGAAAAGAAGAAATTATTATTCACTTCTTAGTTAAAGTCTCTAACTAAAAATGAGAGAGAGAGAGACCATGGCTGCCCCATAGTTTGGGAGGGACTAGAACAGACAGATTGACAAGTTAACAAAGTGATGGACATACCTAGATTTGATCCTAGGTCCCTTCCTGTCTATAGTAACCTGCCGCCCAATCCATTAAGTAGTAGAAGAATCGATACCCATATGGGGTTTGATTAACATAAAAAGATATGTTCACCGGCAAGTTTATTTAACACAATTAACAAACCGAAACAACACATAGATTCTACAAAGAGCGCGGACGCGAATCGGACCGCATAAAACATTTGATCGGACGGGTAGCTTCACAATCCTCAATCCGGAGTGAACTTTTGGCGGCTTTCAGTCATTAATTCCCGCAGTGCGACGTGGCGCCACACCATTGGTTACTAGAAAAGATGGGAGGAGCAACCATGGCTCCCACGTTGACAGCGTCAGCAAGAAGTCCATGTCGTACAATGGCCGTACCCAAAGTATTACGGCCATTGTACCTTTGTGTACTGCCAGTCTTCTGATTGGTCAAGGGTTCTTCTGATTGGTCTAGGGTTCAATAGTAGGTAGCTCTGAGTAGGGGTTCTAAGACTTATAACTTTTTGAGGCCCCTCTCTCCACGTGACCATTTTTCTTTATAGGCCATCTTTGGCGAGCCATAATTAACTGCTCAGAGGAGCAAACTCAACAATTCTCTTTGCCTTTGACTCAAGGGAGTCGAGTCCTCACAAGGGTGAGGCTAGTCAAAATACTTGCGTGCCACGGTGGCACTTATTAATTGGGAAAGTCAAGGGGGAATACATTATCCAAGAGGCTTTATATAGGCTACCAAGTATATGGGTCAATGGAGACTACAGATTTGTAAGGAACAAGGTAACAGAATCCTAGGCTAGCAAGATGTCTGGGTGGAAGTGATGGCAGCAATTTGGAACTGTCACGTCTATCTTGCTATTTGTAGCAAATAAGGTCCTTACCCAATGCTTAGTTGCCAGCTCATGTGAGAGGATTTCTGTGACCTATGACCATATTCACTCTAAAAAACAGAGCAAGCAAAAGGACTTATGACATGGTTTGGGCCTTAGCAATCTTAGGTAATCACAATAAACTAGGGATGTTAGCTATGACAAGGGTATGATAGTTGTGGAGGAAGAGGAACCGGGGTTAGTGGAAGAGGAGGTGGACCAAGACCTTGATGACCTAGATTTAGAGTTGAGAGATAGAGGATGTAGCCTTATTCACGCCCATGAATGAGTTGAGCGAATTTTTTATGTTTATACTTTGCCATTTGCCTCACGAAAATAAAAAAATTGTTATGTTTTGCTTTTTTTATGAATTTGTCATTTTTTAATGTTAAAATGATGTAACATGGCCATTTTTTGCTTTAACTTTCAATTTTTCATTATTAAATGTTAACATGGATTAATAAAGCTAAGTGTCAACAAGGCCCCAAGAGAGCGCATGAATTGAGTTGTCGCCGGCGCTCAATTCTCATTGGCCCTGAGTTGTTGTCGGCACCGGTACTTCCTTCCGTTGCCTTGTCACTGTTATTGGTTCAATGTTTTAGCGACAAAGCAACATGGTTGCTAGTTAACTTGTTTAGTAACGAGGTAGCGTTGTCATTGGTAAAATTTTGATTCAGTTGTCGTATAATTTTTCGTTTTTGATTACATGTTTCCGAGTTTTTCTTATTTTTATTTTATAATTAAGTCAAATTCGGTCAACGCACTTAATAAAAAAAGAATTTTTTTATGTGCGCATATTCATTATTTTTGGGGTGTTTCATGCGTGCGCATAGTAAGAATGGAACCTCTGTCCTCAATTGTAATGCATGTGGTGTGAACCCCATTTACAACTGTTGTGTATCGGGGAAAAAATGATGTCCATTAAAGCGATACCAATAGATATCAGTTATCGAACTGTGAGGATTACCGATATATGGCTCGAGAACAAAAAATTCCTCATCGGCAATAAGTGGAAAAAAAATTGTACGCTATGGAATAGTACTTTATAAAATAGTAAATCAACGCCCGTTACACAGGCATGTACCTGTCCTGTTTATCATGCCCGTACTGCCGACGCACGGCAACGTCACATTGTGTCAGCGGTACGGCGGTCCGTACTGTGGACAATCGTAGAGCAACGTTACATCGCGAATCGTTATTAGTGTCAAAGTTTAAATAGTGTTGAAGGTAATTTACCGTAATTGATGCTAATTAAGAATTTGTTTTTTTTTTTAAAAGGTGTATTGTATTTTTGGCTTAATGCTAATTTGGGAATAACAAAAATGAAATATTCTCTGTACGATTGTATACATTAACATATGTATGCGTACAAAATATTAGAAATCGTACGCCGCCGTGAAATTTAAATATCCATACATGTCAGACTAATTTAGGTGTCAGACTAATTTCTTTTTTTGAGCGCATGTTCCTATGCGTGCGCATCTGATTTAATTTCATTTTTTGTAAAAGTTTCACTTGAAAAGGTTTATTTATGTACTGTTTGACATCGACCGTACGCCACACTATTTAGATCTTGTTGTACTTTCGTATTTTACGCTATTTTGTACGGTACCTTAATTAACATCAAGGAAAAATTAAAATCATGTATCGTATTTGAGGAAAAAAATCAAAATTTTAAGAACCCAAATTAGAGTTATTAACACTAATAACGATTCGCGGTGTACATTGTGCCAGCGGTCTGGCGGTTTGTACACCGACGGTTGGCAATGTCATATTACGCCAACGGTAGTATAAACAGCGACGGCTGGCAAGCGTAGAATTATGCCACCCGGCGGCTGCGTATAATTATGGCATCGTAAAGTTATGCCAGCCGGTGGCAAAGTAGAAAATTGCCAGCCGGCAGCAGCGTAGAAAATTGCCAGCAAGTGGCAGCGTAGAAAATTGCCAGCGGCCGACAACGTAGGAAATTGCCATCCGTCGGCAACGTAGAAAATTGCCTGTCGACGACAGCGTAGGAAATTGCCATCCGGCGGCACAATAGATAATTGCCAATAACCGGCAGCGTAGAAAATTGCCGGCCGGTGGCAGCGTAGAAAATTTCTAGCGGGCGGGCGGCAGCGTAGAATTATACCAACTGTTGGCAGCGTAGATTTATGTTAGCTGTCGGGAGCGTAAATCACGCCAACCGGCGGCAGCGTAGAATTACGCTGATAGGCGACAGCATAAAATTATGCCAGCGGTACAAAGGTCTGTAACGCGACGGGCGGCAACGCTACATCGTGCCAGCGGTACGGCCGTCTATAGTGTGGACGAACAGAAAAAATCCTTGACTGACACACCACCTATATAAAGGTTCCAGAAAGGCGAACAAAGTTTTCTTATTTATATAATGATTGTGTATTATATATTTTAGTGTATATAACGTGGAATGCCATGTTTGAAAATATGTTTTGTACTCTTTACAACTTAAAAATGTAAGTTCAGTAAAACAACATAAACATACAGCTTTGGGATAAGAACTGTACAATTGTCGCAGATAGTTATAGAAATGGTGTTATCGCAATAAAAAACCGATGTTATCGATTTTTCATATCGATAAACCGGTACTACAGTACACTGCGAATCGTTATTAGGGTTAATCACGCTAAGTCGGCGCCCCTAAATATTTACCCAAATCCTTAAATAGAGTGATTTAAATAACCCTAAAAAGAAAATAAGAGTGACTGATTTTCTTTGAAAATCCCCAAACTCCCAGTTAGTGTTTATCACACTCATTGTGTTTTAACACTTAAAAATTTGTTAACGCTAATAGCGATTCGTGGTGTACTCTACACCTTGAATCGTTTTTAGCCTTATGTACTCCATATCGGCAACCCTAAATTTTGACACTGATACCTGAAATACAATTAATAAATGTAGTTTTTCCATGACGTTAATTACAATTTTTGTAAATTAGCGTTAACAGTCCATGTTTATTTCATGAATAATGTGGTGTACTGAAGGTGTTTATCGTACAACACTGTATTTTATTATCGAAAATAGTACAAAAATGATAGTTAACTAATGTAGGCTGCATATATCAATTTTGCAAGGTCCTATAAGCTAGTGCGCACCCAACTTATAAACACATGAAATCTATACACAGCGAAACTTAGCCTCTAGGAACCACTAAGTAGATAGCAATGCGAGAGGCATAGAAACAAATCAATAAATTGGACTGGTTTAGGCAGCTCCAGAAATGTAGTTATAGTCAAATGGCCACAAGGCGTAAGCCGAAGTGAGCCCCGATTGGAATACAAATTGTTCCTACGAACTAACTTTAATAAAGCTGCATTCTCCTTCTATGTATGATCTGAATCCTAATAAAAAATGTACAAAGAGTTATCATCAAATAAAGTAAATCCTTCTTCTATGAATCTTGAGAGTATTCCGGGTCTGAGAGTGATATGCATGCCATTTCCATGAGATAACTATTCTACATGCCTTGAATCACTTTATATCTTTTTATCTATCATCTTGTGGTGAAATGCCTAATGAGTGGTGCAATCAGATGATGTCGTTTTGTTGTTTTCCACCACAATGTGCGGCTTCTCGATTTTGACACAATCTGTACACAAAATGAAGATTAGTGGAATCGTCATCAAATTTCGTACAACTCGATTTGTCGCGTCACGTCACGTCACCTAATGTGAATCGGCAAAAAGTTTGCTGGTACAAGTGAATCGCTGCCGGTACCAAGAAATCACTAACAATACAAATGAATCGCCAAAGATCGCATAATTCCAACACTCCCACTCGATGTTTTGGCGATGCAATTGATACAAAATTGTCCTGATGATGTTACATCGTAGTCGTTAAAATTCTCGTTCGATATTCCCGCGGAATATTTCGGTTGACCGTCGTAAAGTCGGGTCAATACAAAGTCGATACAAATTGTCGCTTCGTCGATTTTGAATGATACTCGTTCCATTCGATATATATGATCTTGTGGGGACCACTTGTGGTGCGGTAATACATTAGGACCAATTAGGGCGCGTCTGGCGCCGTCAATCATTGCATCGCTGGCGTTCGATTTTGCTGCCAACAGTTGAAACATTGGACCACATGACATGTCCCTTATCTTTTTTGTACGAAGACCAAAAAATTCATCCAAGTAATAAAGATGCCGATCAGACCGTCTATTTAGATGTCTAATATCTGACTGATGTCGCAAAATTTGTCGCCTGACAATTTTCCAATCTCTCAGATGATGTCGAAATTTTTGTCCTTCCGATTTATCCGTTCGCAATGTGGATGAAATTTCGGTAATTCCCAACGTGCGACTCAAGAATTTGCTTTGCGCCTTTGTCGCAAGGCATCTAAGGTACAACTTGTACTTTTACCACACATAAAAAAGTTAGTACTTTCACTTCCTAATACATTTTTCCTTTCAATTTTTTTCTTTCTATTTACTATGTTAGGGTTTCGTCTAAGGGTTCGTCTCTCTGTGATTAAGTAAGGGTTTTTTTTTGTCGTTTTCTTGTAAAATTTAGAGCCGTACCGCGTAAGTTTCAACCGTACGATAAAATAGAAAAAAAAAGTACATTTTGCGTCATCATCGAATTTAAAATGTACTACATGTTGTCGTCTTGTGTTTTTCGACCCACTTCGAAGAAAAAAAACGTCATCTTCAACCTTATCTTTAAAATACAAGGCCGATGTGTTTTAAAATTAGGGATTTTCTATAAACAAATAGGAACACATATTCGCACGTGTAATGTTTTGTTCAAAAACTTCAAAGGAATTCAAGCGACGTGAAAGTGTACACGATTCGCTATGTTTTGTCCCTTTTTTTCTAATACGACAAAGAGAAGTACAGAGTTTGTATTGTTTTGTCCGTTTCCATCAGGTACGAATTTTTTTTTTGCAGGGGTCTCAAGGTTCCTATGCCATTTCACGTCGAGCCAACAATAGCTGCAAAGTCAAAACGCATCTTCTTCAACCATGAAACGGCACAGGCTGGAGGGTTGTAGGTCTACAATGTCACGAAAAGTCAAAACCAGTTGCGAAAAATAACGTGCGTCATCATAGATTGTAGACGTTGACAGCCGTCACGCGCATTGTCAACGTATACAATCGTCACGCCCTTAAGTGAAAATTTCGTTCGGTACACATAGGGACACCCGAAATCCGGGTCCGTCGAATCTGCGCTAAAAAACAAAAAAAAATCTCTAAGTTTGAAGTACATAGAGATGCACCCTAAGTCTTTTTTTCTCCTCAGACTGCCAGAACTTAGCATATCTTGTCGAAGACTAAAGCTTAAATTCTTCTCTATGGTGTCTAAAATTCTTCATTCATTTCGCCGAGCCATGCTTTCCGCTGTATTACTTGCGTCATAACTTATGATTTGCGGTTGCTCTTGATTTTCTTTCTTTCGAATTCTGGGGTAAGAATTTTCTTTGACTCGTTACTCTTACAGTATGACGTTTATCTGATTTTTTCCTGTATTCCTTTCTAGCAATAATTTCTTTAGGTGACCTTGTGCCTCCTAGTGTTTTTGGCTGCTTTGAGAGTTTATAGGTTGAGCATCTTAGAGTCATTTCTAGTTTTAAACTCTTTGACCATTTGGATTTTCTCTTTTGTGCTGTTCATTTTAAGTCTTTAATTTACCATTCTTTAAGTTTGAAATTCGACCAAACTTTGACATGGGAATTTAAGATTTTGAAACTAAATTTTTTTTTTTGTTTTCTCCCATCACTTCTTTCGCTGTGCTTGGCGTTTTCAGGTGCTCTCCAATCGTGATTGTAACCTCCTGAGTTTGGGCCCTATTTGGAGTCCTTTGAAATGGATGATTTTGAAAGGGCATTCTTGACATTGAGGTAAAAATTATGTCCTTCACATCCAATTTGTTCCAATTTGTTACTTCTGGTCAAAAATGCATCTTTGTATGTCTTGATTTTCCAAACCTTGACCTTCGATTTCTTCTCCTGCCAAACTCACTAGTGTGGTGCTTTCTTTGACATGTTTAGTTTTCACCAGATCTTTGGAGTTGCCGTGGGTGTTCTCCTCAAATATGCTACTTCTTTCTCGAATCTCCCTCTTAACACTTGGTAAGGATTTCCTTTTCCTTTAGTGTCTACAATATGCTTTTGCTGTACTTTGCTCACCCGATATGAGTATAAAAGATCAGCAAGGGATAACTTGTTGTTGTTGAATTGTACAGTTTTGCAACTCATTTCTATAACTTCTTTAGTTGCTTCCTTTTTGACCGAGTCACAGCTGGTTTTTGACCTTTCCCCTTCTCTCTCTAGTTTGCAGATTCCACCTTCGTAATGGTGGTAGGAGTTCCTTTAGAGGTGAAACTCTTTCGAATTCGCCTTTGGGAGTGGGCTTGGCCTTCTGTCAATCCTCGATTTTCTTCCCATTGGGCTGAGGCATGGTAAGTTCTTTTCCATTGTCTCCTTTTCAGCTTAGAGCACTGTTGCATCAGCTGGCTGAATATGTGAAAGTTCTCCAATTTTTATTACAGTCTCTTTCACTTTCTCCATGAATGTCTTTTGCACATTTCATCTCAAAATGTTTATTTGTAAGTTTACCTTTTCTGAGCCACTGTTTTTTTTGTTGCAAATTCGGCTCCTTTAATTCGTGGTCGTCTAATCTTCGTCCCTTCGGTAGTAAAGCAAACACCTTGTTGGAGATTGTGAGTTGAGGGGTTTTCTAATGCTGTTAACTCATCTAGCGTCTCCTTAGAATCTCCTTCAAGTTGCGAGCTCTTATTGGTGAGTCCTCTCCTGTGGCTGTAAGACTCCCACCATTACAAAACGCACTTCCACTTTTGATCTCTGATTACGGACACTATATTTTTGGTGTCTCTTTTTAGATCTCTGTTTAGTCTTTGCACTTACTCTCTCACCTCTAGGTTTTTGTGATTTCTCTCTTTGTACTTATCTCTTGGCCTCCTTTTTGTTTCCTCTACCTTCGATCTGACGTTTTTGATTTCTATTTTGCAGGTTGACTATTTTGTCCTCTCTACCCTAGTTGATACGAATTCTTTCTGAGTTCATGTGACCGCTTGTAGCCCAATGGCTACCTCTAACATCGTAACTTATGCGACTTTGCTCAGTCTTGACTCTTTCTAATTGGTGAGTTTTATGGCCTCTAGTGATGAGAGTTTTGATGTTTTTTTTTCTGTTTGTCATTGAATCTTGTGTGCCTGTCTCCACTATCTCTCTAGAAACTCGCATAGCAACTTGCTTTGTTAGACTTTTGATGATTTGCTCGGAGACACTTGGCTTCCTACATGTCATACCTGACTTCCTACATGTCATGTTCACCCTACCACTAAGAGTCTTTGTGATTTTTTTTTTCTGTTTTACTAACTCTTGTTTTGATTTTGTTCCTTGGTTTCTCTATGACTGACAGGTTTCTCCATTCATAGACCTTAGATTTTTTTTTGGATTATGTTGACGTTGGTGGTGAGGACATAGGCGGCTGGATCTGGTTTTCTAATGCCCGCAGTTGTCTGATTTTGTCCCTTAATGACAAAGTTTTCTTGGTAAGTGTTCCTTTCTTTATATTTGTGCCTCTCTCCTCCCACTCTTTCCTTGCTTCTCATTGTGAAATCACATTCCTTGTGTGACCGTGCTTTCCTTGTGATTCTTAGAATCGGGCCAATTTTTCTGTAGATTGACGCTTTGATCTTTTGCCATCTGTTTGCAGATTTTGCATATCCGTCCGTACGTCTCTTCTAGAGTTGTTGCCCTCTGTAATGTTGCTGCCGCGGTCGTGCTTTGGATCTACGACTCGTCCACCGATCTCTACATCCCTGTTGCAGTAAGCTATGATGCTTGACTCTGCAACAAACCCATCCTACCCATCCTCACTTTACTCACTAGATTTGAGTTTGATTGCCGTGATTTGGTTGTTGTAGTTAAATCTGCAGTCTCCGAATTCACTCTAATCTCTATGTTGTGTGGGCGAGTTGCATTGGCCATCTTTGTCTTCCTTGCTTGGGTTTTTTGTGACACTCTAACAACCTCCCCTCCTTGCATGTTTTATGCATGCCTCGAAGAGATACTCCTCCTTTTCACTGTGGAGGAAACTCTTGTCTGTTACACTTTTGACTTTTGACTCCGTCTTCTCCTTTGTTGTTTGCAGGCTCTTGGAAGATCTTGGAATCCTTGTCGATGTGTGACTCCTCGGTGCTGTTGGAAACAGATTCTAACACTGGGATCACTACTTGCTCCACGTCCATTTCCTTGAATTTCTGTATGACCTGGTAAGATTTCCCTTGATGTCATCCGGGATGGATAAAAATAGTAGCAATGTTCTTTCATCCTCTGAGAGTTGAAGCCTGATAGTATCGCATTCATCTAGTAGACTAGTGAAGTGGGAAATGCGTGCCTTGGTTGTCACTATATTGTTGTATTGTATCATCGTGAGGTTCTTTAACATCTCAATCCTTGCACCACATCCTCCTGCTGTCTTGTCTGCTCTCAGTTGGATTCCTTGTAACTGTCATGAGGCCAAATGTCTCTCACTCTTTTTCTCTCTCTAAGCATCTGATTCTCTTTCGTTCTTGCCATTGGAGCCTTTGCAGGAAGCAAACTCGAGATCATCGAAGTCATTCCACGGATCTGCAAAGCTCTTTTAGGCCTGACTCCCTATTAGCTAGCTAGACTTAGAATTTTGTAGGCAAGGGCTGTGGGCCCATAACCTGTTAGTTTTGCAGGGTCATATAAGTGAATGCGTTCCCAACTTTTAAACACATGAAATCTATACACAGCGAAACTTAGCCTGTAGGAACCACTAAGTAGATAGCAATGCGAGAGGCATAGAAACAAATCAATAAATTGGACTGATTTAGGCAGCTCGAGAAATGTAGTTATAGTTAAATGGCCACAAGGCGTAAGCCGAAGTGAGCCCCGATTGAAATACAAATTGTTCCGACGGACTAACTTTAATAAAGCTGCATTCTCCTTCTATGTATGTACAAAGAGTTCTCATCAAATAATGTAAATGCTTCTTCTATGAATCTTGAGAGTATTTCGGGTAATGCATGCCATTTCCATGAGATAACTATTCTAAATGCCTTGAATCACTTTATATCTTTTTATATGTCATCTTGTGGTGAAATGCCTAATGAGTGGTGCAATCAGATGATGCCATTTTGTTGTTTTCCACCACAATGTGCGCCTTCTCTGTTCTGACACAATCTGTACACAAAATGAACATTAGTGGAATCGTCGTCAGATTCCGTACAAATCGATTCGTCCCGTCACTTCACGTCACAAAATGTGAATCGGCAAAAATTCTGCCGGTACAAGTGAATCGCTGTCGTTACAAAGAAATCGTTGATAGTACAAATGAATCGCCAAAGATTGCATAAATCCAACAACATACAGAACTGCGCTTGGAATAAACCATAGTTCAAAAGTAGGTGAAAGTAAGCCCATACAATATGCCTATTGTATGTAAAACATACAATATGACCTTAAGACCCATATTGTATTGGTCGCAAAATGAAAAAAAATAGTAACAGGGTTGAGTTGTACATCGATTGATAGAGAATTAAACGTCATGTCTAAATTTTGAAAAACATTCGGACAAAAAAAATAAAATCTGTGAGTTTTGAGGCATTTTTTATTTTAACCGTCAGATTTGGACGATCGGACGGTCGCCGATCAAAGTAGCCATGTAAGAAGATCACATGAAAAGCCCATAACACAACTCATCCTACGCTGAGTCAGTTCGCTGAAATTTCGTCCAGCGGGGTGCGCTGTACTATGATCATACGTCAGATTTGTACGTTCGTACAAAAGTGTGCACAAACGCACACACATATAGTATGCCTACTCTGCGCGAGTTTTGTGCCAAGTTTTGTGCGCCTACCAAAGGCCTACCATAAAAACGCCTACTTTTGAACTATGGAATAAACGTGGAGTCGAGTTTGCGACAAATGCGTTTGCAAACCCAAATTAGAATTGTGGATTAATTACAGTAAAAGGACGCTTCGTGGTACGGATTGTCAGAATTTGTACTTCTACCTATTTTGCTGTATATGTAATGAAGGCAGATCCGGTGTACCTTATTCAGCGTTATGGAGAAATTACAATTAAACATTTTTTAAATTTTTTTGCAATACTGAAATTACTTTTAAATACACTAATTAACTATTGACACTAATAATTTCTAAAGGCTAATAACGATTCACGGTGTAGTATATCGTGCCAATATATCGATTACCGGTGGGTAAAAAAAAGGGGCATATCAGTTACTGGTATATGGCTAGCGATACACAACACTTTTCCATGTTGGTTCGCCGAAGCGGCGGCTCGTTTAATTCCGCAATGCAATCGAACGATGCCGTACGACTGCCGCCCGGATCCGTCCCGCTGCCCGGAATGTGCGCTCGCCCGATAAATCCAAGAAATGCCACGCGTGAATGTGCGGTCACCTAACGGGTTGAAAGGCACGATTTCTTTCCGGATTTATTTGCTGACACGTAAGATCGAACGGTATATCTTTACGTCTAGGATCCTTCGGAGATTCGGGATTGGATCTTTGAGTAATGATTTTCAAAAACTCAGAAAATGACAAATACGGCTCGGTACCTACTTGTTCACAGATGGAACATTCACCAGTAGGCTTACTGCGTCACTCAGATACGACCTTGTTTTTGAAATGACAGTTGGCCCAATGGGGCGCAAATGGTACACTTGCCCGATAAAATTGTTCTCGCGGGAGCAGAATCGTACGAAGTCTTTCGCTCACGCAAAGAATAAAGTACGAAGTATAAATGATTGGGAAAGAATAGCGTGAATCGCTATTAGCTTTAATAACGTTAATTCGGCGCCCACAAATTTTGATCCTCAAACCTAAAATAGAATTAATAACTATATTTTTCTATTTACTTTAATGTGGGTACTTCTTAATTAGCGTGAATTACTTTTTTTTCGGCTGTCTTTAAATAGTGTAATGATTATTTAGTACACACGTACGAAATAATTGTCAAATAAATGCGTCGACACTGAAAATTGAGTGCGTCTCCACAAAAAAAAGCGCACTCAGATTTGGAGATTTGATTTACAATCATAAAATACGAGGGATATAAAATATGTAGCGAGAACATTGTTCAGTCGCATGTTCAAGCGTGGAATATGTGAACACGGACTATCGCGGCTACAATCTGAGAATGTGTATCCAAATTAGTGTTATGTGTACAAATTAGTGTCATGTGTATAAATTAGTGTTGTGTGTACAAATTACACCCCGAATCGTTATTAGCGTATTGAACGCTAATTCGGTTCCCCCAAATTTTTCCCAAATTCTGAAATAGAATTATCAATACTATTTTAAAAATACCTTAATTTCTAATTAGAGTAGACGATTTCTTTGAAAATTTTCAGATTCCTAATTAGCGTTAATAACGGTAATTATTCTTATACGCTAAAAAAACTTCTACGCTAATAACGATTCGCGGTGTAGCGTTACTGTACTGTAGTTTTTGTTGGCGTTTGGCCCACGAACCCAAAATAGAGTTAATAACATAAATTGTCTCTTTACACTAATTATTTGTTAGCTCTAACCCCGATTCACGCTATAATTGCTGAATATCCGTAAAAAAATCCTACAAAATCGTACATTTTTAGGTGAGACCTGTCAAGTTGTGTCCGTACAGACGGCGGCTGTTACCTTTACTGACAACGCGAGTGTAGACACCGGAAGCGTCGGTAAAAGACAAAAAAGTACGATCACATGTCGCGACGAATGGATTACGGATTCGATCGCATCAAGCACTGCGCGCCGATTTCATCATTAGTAATGACAGGTGAGCGGAAATTACGAGAAAGCAGCTTTTTACTAAACGACAAAAAAAAGTCGCACACTCTACAGTACTGGCCACGTCATTGTCGAACAGCTAGATAAGCCTTCCACAAGGTCGACCTCCGGATTTTTTTAAAGTACGTACGGAACGATTTGCGCATGTGATAAAAATACAAGATAAAATAAAATAATAATAAGATAATAATAAGACACCAGTGTAAAAAATTTAGGTAAGTCTTCCCACACAATCGTACAGTACCATGTACTTTCACTGGAGTACGTACGGAGGAGCGGTCCCCAATTGTGCAGAAAAGACAAAATAATGAAGTAAAAAGCCCATAGTCCATAATTCCATATCAATTGCGTGGTTCACACTTGAAAAAGGGGAAAACGGTATGGTATGGAAACGGTACTTTTTTTTGTCCGCCGTGAACTGGCACGTGACGCTAGCCTACGTCAACTAGCGTGTCGTGATATGAGTCACTTGCCCGTACGAAAAAGGAAACGTTTTGCGGACATGATATGTACGACGCCTTCCAAAACAAAATGTACTGCCACGCAAGCGTTTGTACAGACCGAAAATAACCCCGGAGGAACTTAGAACCTGCCCAAAAAAAAAAACCTCGGGGGCCCGAAAAAATAGAGCAAAGGACCACGCGGACACCTCACACGAATCATCGTTTCTTTTCACTTTCAGCGTCTCAAAAATTAGTGTGCCAATTTGTTTTATTTATTTTTTCGTTTATACCCGACAGCTGCTTACAAAGGACCGTACACCTGCTGTACTTGCGGACAGACGAGTCGAAGTGGCCGCGTGCGTACGGTCAGTTCCGCATACGACAAACGGACAAGCCGCTGGAACGCACTCCAATGGCAAGCCTCCACTGGCCACCGCCGCACATGCCACCGGTGCTCATGAAAGGGGGGGGGGAAGAGGAGGGGGGGGGAGGGAGAGGAGGGGGGGGGGAGTGAGGGTTCCCGTATAGAAAAAGCATGTGGAATTAGAGAGAGGAAAATAGCGTAAGTAGAAGATTATTATCCAGGGGGGAGGGGGAAGGAGGGGACGCAGGGGAGGGAGAGAGGCTGGGGAGCCGAGGGGGGAGGGGGGGGAGGGAGAGGAGGGCAGAGATGGCAGAGAGGGGGTGAGGAGTACGGCTGAGGAGGAGGAGCCGTATTAGAATGCACCAACTGCGTCTGGTTGGTAAGGGGGGGTGGAGAGGGAAGGTGAGGGAGGAACCGGGGTAGAGAGGGAAGGTGAGGGAGGAACCTCCTGCGTCTGGCTTGTAGGGGGGGGGAACAGTTTGTTTTCATCTTCTTTTCTTTCAGTTTTTTTTTTTTTTTTCTGGTTTTTCCTGTTTTTTCTGTTTTTTTTTTTTTTTTTTTTTTTTTTTTACTTTTTCCGACTGGATCACATTCTCTCGTTTTTTCAGAGGCGCGCTAATTCCTCTGCATAAGTAGTTTAACAGCTTAGCATTTTTCAGAAAAACAAATATTATTTTTGATTAAAACATATTAATGGTGGAAAAATTGGAGCGACCATTCTTACGACGTACCAAACCCCGGCCATCGTCCACCCTATAATTGACATTCTCGCGACAAGTTATCCAATTCCAAGCTTCAAAGCCAAAAGTGGGAGAAATTTGGTTTTTTCCCGCATTCCTGCTGTTGGTATTTTCTCTTTGAAAATCAAACTTTTAGTTCAAACACTCTTTGAAAATCAAACTTTTAGTTCAAACACTCTTTGAAAATCAAACTTTTAGTTCAAACACTCTTTGAAAATCAAACTTTTAGTTCAAACACTCTTTGAAAATCAAACTTTTAGTTCAAACACACTTTGAAAATCAAACTTTTAGTTCAAACACTCTTTGAAAATCAAACTTTTAGTTCAAACACACTTTGAAAATCAAACTTTTAGTTCAAACACTCTTTGAAAATCAAACTTTTAGTTCAAACACTCTTTGAAAATCAAACTTTTAGTTCAAACACTCTTTAAAAATCAAACTTTTAGTTCAAACACTCTTTGAAAATAAAACTTTTATTTCAAACACTCTTTGAAAATGAAACTTTTAGTTCAAACACTCTTTGAAAATCAAACTTTTAGTTCAAACACACTTTGAAAATCAAACTTTTAGTTCAAACACTCTTTGAAAATCAAACTTTTAGTTCAAACACTCTTTGAAAATCAAACTTTTAGTTCAAACACTCTTTGAAAATCAAACTTTTAGTTCAAACACTCTTTGAAAATCAAACTTTTAGTTCAAACACTCTTTGAAAATCAACTTGTAGTTCAAACACTCTTTGAAAATGAAACTTTTAGTTCAAACACTCTTTGAAAATGAAACTTTTAGTTCAAACACTCTTTGAAAATCAAACTTTTAGTTCAAACACTCTTTGAAAATCAAACTTTTAGTTCAAACACTCTTTGAAAATCAAACTTTTAGTTCAAACACTCTTTGAAAATCAAACTTTTAGTTCAAACACTCTTTAAAAATCAAACTTTTAGTTCAAACACTCTTTGAAAATAAAACTTTTATTTCAAACACTCTTTGAAAATGAAAACTTTTAGTTCAAACACTCTTTGAAAATCAAACTTTTAGTTCAAACACTCTTTGAAAATCAAACTTTTAGTTCAAACACACTTTGAAAATGAAACTTTTAGTTCAAACACTCTTTGAAAATCAAACTTTTAGTTCAAACACTCTTTGAAAATCAAACTTTTAGTTCAAACACTCTTTAAAAATCAAACTTTTAGTTCAAACACTCTTTGAAAATAAAACTTTTATTTCAAACACTCTTTGAAAATGAAACTTTTAGTTCAAACACTCTTTGAAAATCAAACTTTTAGTTCAAACACACTTTGAAAATCAAACTTTTAGTTCAAACACTCTTTGAAAATCAAACTTTTAGTTCAAACACTCTTTGAAAATGAAACTTTTAGTTCAAACACTCTTTGAAAATCAAACTTTTAGTTCAAACACACTTTGAAAATCAAACTTTTAGTTCAAACACTCTTTGAAAATCAAACTTTTAGTTCAAACACACTTTGAAAATCAAACTTTTAGTTCAAACACTCTTTGAAAATCAAACTTTTAGTTCAAACACTCTTTGAAAATCAAACTTTTAGTTCAAACACTCTTTAAAAATCAAACTTTTAGTTCAAACACTCTTTGAAAATAAAACTTTTATTTCAAACACTCTTTGAAAATGAAACTTTTAGTTCAAACACTCTTTGAAAATCAAACTTTTAGTTCAAACACACTTTGAAAATCAAACTTTTAGTTCAAACACTCTTTGAAAATCAAACTTTTAGTTCAAACACTCTTTGAAAATCAAACTTTTAGTTCAAACACTCTTTGAAAATCAAACTTTTAGTTCAAACACTCTTTGAAAATCAAACTTTTAGTTCAAACACTCTTTGAAAATCAAACTTGTAGTTCAAACACTCTTTGAAAATGAAACTTTTAGTTCAAACACTCTTTGAAAATGAAACTTTTAGTTCAAACACTCTTTGAAAATCAAACTTTTAGTTCAAACACTCTTTGAAAATCAAACTTTTAGTTCAAACACTCTTTGAAAATCAAACTTTTAGTTCAAACACTCTTTGAAAATCAAACTTTTAGTTCAAACACTCTTTGAAAATCAAACTTTTAGTTCAAACACTCTTTGAAAATCAAACTTGTAGTTCAAACACTCTTTGAAAATCAAACTTTTAGTTCAAACACTCTTTGAAAATCAAACTTTTAGTTCAAACACTCTTTGAAAATCAAACTTTTAGTTCAAACACTCTTTGAAAATCAAACTTTTAGTTCAAACACTCTTTGAAAATCAAACTTTTAGTTCAAACACTCTTTGAAAATCAAACTTTTAGTTCAAACACTCTTTGAAAATCAAACTTTTAGTTCAAACACTCTTTGAAAATCAAACTTTTAGTTCAAACACTCTTTGAAAATCAAACTTTTAGTTCAAACAGACAAATATGCACTGATGAGTCTGGATGATCATCGCGATGCAAACCACTTTTTAGGGACAGAAAACTGCCACTTTGGAGGTCAAAACTTTGACTTTTCTTCGATTGTCGTTTTAAAACTTGACTAGAATCTTCAACTTCAGTCCAAACAGGCCCAAGGCAGCAACCTCAAGAGGGATTGTAAAAGAAAAGGGAGAATTGACAGGATAATCCGCATCACATTTTAGTTCATTTCAAAAAACATACTATCATTTTGAGAGAGAATTTTTTTCCATAAAAGCTCAGCAATTTCTTTTCCCAAGAGATACTTTTTTTATTCGTGTTTCCCTTTGTTGATATTTCTGGTACATGTACATCTGGAAAATGTCGCATTCGGAAATGCGCATCGTTTTTGTATGATAAACATAAATTCTGAGGAGATTTTGATTATAATGTAGGAAATTTGACACGAAAATATAAATATTTGATCTTCCATGCTCGATGTTTAAAATTCGATCTTTGATGTGTGATGTTGGATGTCGATTGCCCCAAGTTCATTATGTTTAATGTGGATTGACGTCAAAATGTTGTCTAACAGTCTTTAGAGTTGCACAAATGTTGTACTTATTTGTACATGTACATGTTGTATTTATGTTGTACTTATTTGTACCCGGTGACACAACTTCTCACCCACAGCCAAAAATGTACATGCTAAAATCTCTGTAATAATACTCTAATTTCAATAATATCCAACAAAAATAAAAGTTAAAATAAATCTCTAATTAAATTAAACTCTGAACAAAAGCAGGAAGTCAAATTATCAATCTCTGTACAAAAGAAGACAGCCCAGCCTTCAATGCAGCCTTTCAATGCAGCTTCCATTCCGAGTCATCTAAAATACCAAAAGTAGTGTTCACAAAATGCCATAAAGTGGAAATTGTGACATTTCCGGTTGTTAACAAAACTTACCAGCCAAGTCACCTGAAATGCAAGCCCAGATTTTTGTGAACACCTTTGCACACAATCACCTCGGTTGAAACAAAAAAAAAACTAATCTTTCCCAATATTGCTTCTCAGAAAAATTTCAAGAACATGTAATTGAAGTCGTAAGATAACCTCGGGTGCAAAAAAAAAAGGATAGAAAGAGGGAGTAAGACAGAGAGGGCCAGAGTGAGTGAGGGAGGAGAGAGAGAGATAAGATTTGCAAACATCATTTTCAACACCAAAAAGTAAAGATTTTATAAAACTGCTTTCCTCGGCAGTATAAAAGGAAATCCAATAAAGAAAAAAAAACAGTTCAGCAATTCCTACACAAAGAAAGCAAAAGACAAAAAGGAATTTGGTTTACAGATGTCAAAAAAAAGAAGAAAATGAATGTGAAGTACATTAGAAGTAATATGGGGCCAAAACAACAACGGGAGAGTGAAAGAGAGTGGAAGAGAGAGAGAGAGAGAGAGGGAGAAGATGCGTACATACATATGTATGTATATATACATGTATATAAAGATATATATAAATTTATACATATATATGTATATATAAATTATATATATGAATATACGTATATGTAATGTATATATGGATATATATTGCCATCATCGATATTTTTGTCATTAAATGGTAAAATCAATATATGACCAATATCAAGAGTTGCCTCCAAATATTAAACCGAAACAAGAAAAGTGAAAAAAAATCGTACGAAAAACAAAATGAAAAAAGAAAATACAGAAAAAGGAAAAGAGAAAAAGTTTTGATATGCAACATTGGAAAACAGTGAGCAAATTTTGGATCCTGTATCCAATAATAAACAATTTTCCTTGGGATACGAACGCTATAACTTTTCCGAGCAGAGGATTAAAAAAAAAAATTTATGTTTAGGTACAATTTCTTATATTTATTTCCTTTCGTGTTTTAATTTTATTCGCTTGGACTTTAATTCATACATCTTTTTCTATTTTTAAGTAATTTCCATGTTAAATTATTTTTAATATTTTTCTCTATTGGGTATCTCACAAACCTTCTAGATATAAGTTCAGACTAATTCCTTTGTATTGCTTTTAAGGGTGGTAGGAAAGAAAATAATGGGAGAGAGAGGTAGAGAGAAGGAGAGAGGGGGATAGAGAGGGTGCCAGTGGTAGAGAGGGGAGAGAAAGTGGGAGCGCGAGGAAGAGGAGAAGGGAGTGCAAAAAAGAATGAGTGAGAAAGAGAGGGAAAATTGTAGAAGCTTGTCAGTGGACTATATCTGAGAGGGACGAGAGAGGGAGAGGGAGAGGGAGAGGGAAAGGGAAAGGGAGAGAGGGGAGAGGGATAAAGAGAGAGGGACAGAGGGAGAGAGGGAGAGAGAGCTGCCAGGTGAGGGAGGGAAGGGGAGAGAGGACAGAGAGCGATCCGAAAACGTTCCACTCGTATCAACCGATTTAATGGAGGTAAACGTGGTACAACTTTTGAAGGAGTATACAAAAAGATGAAAGATTGTTGATCTCAAATCTTGCAAAAGTTGATGTGAAAAAAGATTTGACATAGGTTGCGGTAAGAAAGACATTGTAACAAAATTTGTGACGACTTTCACATCTTTATATGTCAAAATAGACACTCATTTGGTGAGGAATCAGATAAGACAAATTGAAAAATGTCTTCACAACTACCATGATATAAATATTATGACTGTGAAAGAGTATATATTAGAGAAAAAAGGTGGATGTGGTATAAAACATAGTAAAAGACATAGTAACATTTCTTTGACCATTTCCGTGTTTTATATGCCGATAAACATACCTATTTTGCCAAATCCTAATTATTTATCTTATATCCAGTATTACCTTTATTTCAATCACATGATAAAGACCGAAAAGGAAGATTCAAAAATATATAATATAAATTTTCACGCCAATTTCCAACATTTCCAGTTTCCATACCTTTTCAAAACTTCAAAAAATAAACATTTTATCATTTGTCTCCATTTATTTATTAATCTCATGTCTATTGGCACCCCACCCAAACACTCTAAATTGGCCAAAGTTAAAAAAAAGTTTTTGAGTTGGAAATTTACAGCAGAAAATTACATAAATTTAAGAAAATAAAATAAAGGACAAGTGTGAAAGTAACATTCTCTCATGTCACAAACTCGAAACTTTTTGAATTACAAAAAAATAAAACAACATCAAAATACACTAAAAAACCCTAAAAACTATACAAAAAACAGCCGAAAGAAAAAAATTACACAAAAATAAGATGCTTTATACCAAAAACCCACTTTAAGGTAAACCCTAATTCACATTATTCAATCAAAACTAAAACATTTCCTATTTAAAACATGAAGAACTCACATAAAGTTCAACAGGTAAAAAAGTCAACTCAACATTCCCATACCGGAAACTTCAGCCTCCTGAGGAATCACAATGACGTCACCTGCAGAAAAAGACAAATGTATATTTTTATTAGGGTTTTTCCAGCTCAGACACTGAAAATGGAAACCATTTCAAAGACAAAGCCAAATGTTATGAAATCTTTTGACAGAATCTTGACGGAAAAAAAACATAAACTACGAAAAAAACTTAAAAAACTTACCTTCATAAATTTTGTTTGCGTCTTTAATCCCATTTGCTTCTTGAAGATTCGACATCGGAACACCAAACTTTTTTGCAAGTGAATAAAGAGTATCTCCCTGCAAAATTTTTTTCCTCCAGTTCGTATTAAGTTGCAAAAAAAAAAAAGTTTCTGTTCCTAAAAGAGAAAAACAAGCTTAAAATACCAATTTCCTCCCACGAAAACCGAGACAAACAGCTGAAAGCCTATATGGAAATTAATGAATTGACAAGAAGCCATTCTTCTGTCACGACGATATTTCCGAAAAGGAAAAAGTAGTTTAATGAAAGGAACTACGACTGGATCAATATAAAACAAATCTGTAAAAAATGCGAATAAAAACAGGTGAAATAGAAGAGCGGCTCGCAAAGGACAAAAACTAGGACGTACAATAAAATAGTTTTTTTTTTTTTTGAGCTGAAACGCAAAGAAACCACGGTATATATAGAAACAAAAACAGCCCGAGTAAAAAAACCGGAAATAGTGAATCCTTTTGTACTAGTAAAGAAGAATCATACCTTCTTAATTGTGTAAGTTAGCGGTACGAATACAAGTTGACCGATGGCAAGATTGTCTGCGAAGGCAATATCATTAGACTGCAAATGGAAAAAACGACAAAAACAAATTGATTAGCTAATCAATCGAGGAATATCAACAACATGTACGCAATTTCATAAACTATTCTCAGAGATGAAGTCAATAGAACTCAACTAACAGAACTCAAGTATTTAAAAACAGCTGGAGACCTCTTGTAGATATATCCCAGATGCAGTACTGAAGGCTGTTTGAAATTAAATTTTGGAGTGTTACAAAAGGTTTTAATATTTGCTAAGAGAATCTCCTTAAAAATCGCACCTCAAGAATGACCTGAGGATCCTGGTGATATTTTTCTGCAATAATGGCAATAGTGTCTCCACGCATTACTTTATGGACTATAGGTCCATGCAATGTCCCTGCAAAAACAGAATTAAAAAAGAGATTATCTTTCAGCTATCACATACTTACAATAAGATCAATATTTAAGCCGAGCAAGAAATTAAAATTGTCAAATTAACAACTAAAACGGCAGTCTAGCCGAAAGGCTGGCCTCAATAATCTGATTGCGCCTGTAACAAACCGGATTTAACAAATTTCTGGCAGAAAAAGTTTCTGACTGGTTAAGAACAAATAGTTACACAAATTGCAGTAAAATCACATAATGTGATTGAAGTATTTTTGGACTACTGCCAAGTTCAAGTATTCATCGACAACCGCCGGATACCAACCAGGAGTTGCGTCTAGATATCGAACAAGGCTGAGCTCACTATATCGTGTATAGGTTTTGGAGTAAAGTTTAAAACTCCAGATTGTTAATTCCAAACAGAGTTTTGTAAACATTTGGAGCTTCTCACTCATTTGACCTGACTTCAGTATCACAAACATTCAAGATTCCAAACTGTTAATTTCAAACACGGCCCTATAAAACCCTTACAAAGTTCTTACTGACCTGGTTTAGCATGCTGAGCAGGAGGAGGCTGATTATTTCGAAACCATTGCAGAAACCGAAAAGGACTTTCCCTGAAAATCCAAAGAGAATAAAGTTTACCATTTGTTATTTCACAGTGAACTTCGAATTACCAATTACCTTATGATATAGAATCCCACATCGGAGCATTGAATAGGATAACAAAGGAAAAACAGAGACCAAGCAAAGACAATAAGTTCCTAAAAACTCTTGATTGTATCGCTCTCTAACTGGCAATGCAATTTCCCGACTGTAACGAATCGAACAAAGTTTAAAATCCGTTGCAATTCTGATTATGATGTAAATTTTCAAGTGTCCAACTTACATATTTCTGTACGTCATGTCACAGACAAAAAGTGGCAAAGGACAGTACAAAACTTCAGGAGCAACATTGAAAAAAAAAAATTAAACGACCATTTGGATCGTCCAAAAACAAACAATGCCACATCATTTGAGAATCTGGAAATGCAGTGAACATTCGGCATAATTAAACAACAACGAGTATGAAGTATTTGATTGTCTACATTTTCTAGCATCAGTGTCACATATAAAGCAATATTTTTGGTCAGCCAAAACATGGAATACTAGTACTTTTGCCCGCGTCCCAAATGTTACAAGAAGTCCTCTATACACGTCCTTATAACTTCTTAAAAACACATCTATGGCCTTTAGATTTGCTAAACCAGTCAGATAATACACACGGCCATTTTCTCTCATTGGTGCAAAGAACGAAGCAGAGCAGTAACTTATAGTTTTTTTTATTTTTAAGTAAAAACGTGACATATACATGACATATAACAAATATCCGATGACACGAAAATCTATTTTACATATATAAAAAAAAAGTGCACTTTCACTTCATTTCAATAAGGCAACGACTGCCAAATTTGACAATCAAAACTTAATGGACGTGTTTCGCTGAAGAATCCCATTGAAAAAAACAGCCAATAGTAAACATACTACTTCAAATACAGGTGTGCATTGCTCACCCTTCTCTTCCTGCCATAGCTGAAATATGCGTTACAAACAACCTCCTCTGGTGTTTTTTCTGTACAAAATGTAAAGCACCAAAAGTAAAAGGAAAACAGGTGCTTAGAAAAACCTGTTAGGAGGTAGAGTTCCACAAGTTCCCAAATCAGACGCCGATACAGAACAGATTGTTGCTGTCGTTAACAGTACAAGAGTAATTATCTGCTCCCCAGCAACTTAGTTACACAGAGTTTTCCTTCATATGTGGTCAACTAGGAGGCCAAAAACATATATTAACATGAGAATTTTTTAAGAACAGAGATTAAAAACTCCAAACAACTGATATATACAAGCATTAAGTCCAAAAATTTGGAAATGATGGGGCCTTATTACAGCATATAAGGTAATATGTGTAATAAATGCATTGGTCCTTATATGATAGCAAACAAAAAAAAAATCAAAAACTGAATTGGGTAAAAGTCAAATTCAATCAGTAATAGTAAATCATTCAAAAGCGGGAAAGAATGAAAAAGACTGTCAATGCAGTTGTCAGTCACCGATTCAATTTGATACACATATACAGGTCTAATTTAATAAGAAAATCAAAGAACATTAAATGTGTGTTGATGGGAATTTCAAGGACGGCCGATGGATATCCACAGACAAGCTTGTTCCGGGAAGTTTAAAATATGCCCATTTGAAGAGTTAGTTTGAAAAAGAACATTGTTAAGCAGTAATTTTAGAGTCAACCGCTCTCAAAATACTAGTCTATTACATATATAATTCTATTCTTCTTATCAGGTAATTAACTGTCTAGCATTCCAAAACTTAAGGGAGGTCCAATGGCTTAATGGTAAAACATCACAAAATTAAAGTGCCTGCCCAAACAACCGGAGTTTCTTATCTGTTCACAATAATTTTATTTAAAAATAAAGTGGTTGCTTGTCAATTATTAGGATATCAAAGGAACAGAAAAAAAAGAGAGCTCAAGAAACCGAATGACAAAAATAATATTTTGAAGACGCGCAAAAAGGTGAAATGAAACACGTCAAGCAACATGTAGGCTTAAAGACGATAAATTGCACACAACTTGAACAGCGTTGTCGATGTAATTCCCGCGATATGAGTTCAATGCGAGCCACCAATATCAGGTCTTTCAAACACTTGACTCAGCATTTTTGTCAAAATTATATGAGTGGGCCTTACTTCACAAATTGCAGGACATTATTTTAATATGGCGCAGTCCAGTACTTTTTCCAAATTCATTTTGAAGATAAACACAATTAACAAGCAGAATCAGAAGCTTTCATGCTATATGCTCACTTGATAACGCGAGCGATATTAGAAAATATTTGGATGCTTACCAAGGATACTGTATTGAATATACAGCGCTGCTTCCCGAAATAACAAGTTCCCTGAATTCAGTTTAAATACTTCCTTCAGTTTATGCACTATTCGCGCAATTTTCACTACGAAGATACACATGCATACGTAGTTCTGCTGCAAGCATTTCGTTCCCTGCTATTGAATTGACTAAGTTTAAAACACCATAAAAAAAGAAAGAGGCTCTGGTAAGCACACGAAATCATAGAGATTCGGATATTTTAACACAAGTGACTTCATGATCTTGTTAAACAATTTTGTTTAGGTTTACTTCTTTAGAACAAGCTCATTTATGTCAGAAATTTAGTGACGTAAAACACATCAGTTAGCTTTCTTTAATTTGTATGCAAACACATTGGACTAGGAAAACAAAGTACTACATCCTCTATTTCTATATGTCAAATGGTGCTCCAGAAACGTGAATTGAAAAAAAATTGAGCTAAACAAACTGAAATAAAGCTCAATGCAAAAAAAATATTCAGATGAAGCATTTATTTTGTTCTCATCATATGCAACTCCGATAAAAGTCCAGCATTTTAACCAGAAAAAAACGTCAAATCCAGGAATGCCAAGTCACTATATCTGGTTCAGCAGGAGCTATGTGCTTTGCCTTAAAATTTGTCCGAAGTCGCAAGTTCTGAAGGCCAAATGAGGCAGGCAGAGAAGCTACAACAGCCATTCAGTCTGCTGAAGAGAAGAAACCAAAACTTGGTAGCAAGGAATCATTCGTAAGAGGATGCCAAGTGGCTTGTTCACAAAGTACAGTACACCGTAGATCGCTACTAGTGTTAATAATTTTTACGCCGCTTAAACCATATTTTCTCCGTACACACCTGTCCGATTCTTAATTTGAGACCGCCAAACGGAAGCTAATATCTTACATTTCGATCGCAACCGTCGGATCCACAATCCGACATGTGTGTACGGAGAAAAGACGTTTTAAGCGGCAAAAAAAACATTAACCCTAATAGCGATTCACGGTGTGCTGTACTCCGAGAATCGCTGTAAGCGTTAGGCAACAACTAGGGCAACGTTCCATCGTAATAGAAAAATTATTATTACGCCGTTGGGACGTTAAATCTAGGGAATTGCTAATCGCAGAGACGATTTTTACTGCGTGCAGGTAGTTGTCAGAAATTGTACATTTGAAGTACAATTTCGTACAATCTACGTACCTTTAATTTCAGATCTGACGGTCAATCCGTCGAACAACTTTGACTGGCGGAATATTGTACCGGCGGTTAAAAAAGTGTCGCGCTTGCAAACGTCGACCGTCATAAGAACAACACGTAAATTAGTCTTACATGTACGGATATTTAAATTTCACGACGGCGTACGATTTTTAATATTTTGTACGGATACATATATTAATGTATATAATCGTACAGCGAATATTCCATTTTTGCTGTTCCCAAATTAGCATAAACGCCGAAATTAGAATACACCTTTTTAAAAAAAATAAAAAAATCTTAATTAGCGTCAATGACGGTATATTTACTTCCACACTATTTAAACTTTGACACTAATAACGATGCGCGGTGTACCTGCGCGCAGCCATTTTATTTATATGTGGCTGCCGCAGTTTGGTTACAGTAAACCTGCGCCGGCCGTGTGAATTTTTTTTTTTTTTATGACGGTCGACGTTTGCAAGCGCGACACTTTTTTAACCGCCGGTACAATATTCCGCCAGTCAAAGTTGTTCGACGGATTGACCGTCAGATCTGAAATTAAAGGTACGTAGCCTGTACGAAATTGTACTTCAAATGTACAATGCAATCGAAAAGATTCGACGCGAAGATGGCGAGGAGTCATGCCTGTATAACAAGTGACGCGTCCACATGACATGTACATGACGTACGTGCAACGTCGACAAGAAGTCTCACCGACTTTTTTTCACAATTATAGTACACCGTGAATCGCTATTACTATTAGGGTACGTCCCCATGTAATCGGTACATAGATAAAGTATTTTGGACTGTAGTAAAGATTCCCCGTACTACTTTGAAGAGCGTCCTTATGTGCCAAAATGTGACGGTTGTAGACGTAAGTACAACTTGTGACAATTGAAGCCGACTATTAAACTTTCGACGATTAGAGCGTTTCCCATTAGGCGGTCTAAGTAAACGTCAAAAAATCACTGAAGAGACCGTTCCATTGTGTCGGGTTAGAAAACGACATTTTATTTGCGGGGCACACTCTGATTTGTCCACGTAATAAAGTGATCAAAAAGTGTTCAATGGAACAAAATTCCTTATGTGGAAGATGCTCATGATCGGACATCTTGAGGAGAGGGACTTCTCCATGTCGTGGACAAAACCGTTTCGAGGCCGATGAAGCAAAAACAAGAGGAAGAGGCCTCAACAAAAGGAAAAGGATCATCATCATCCGTTACTCCGGGTGAGACAGCAATGGAGAATACACGTACTAGAAATTTGTTGTTCATGTGTATGACTGAGGACATTATTTTGTCATGTATCAGATTTCAGAGTGCAGTAGACATTTGGAATGAGTTAAAAGAAATGTATCAAGTGTCAAATTTGCAACAGCAAACGGTATTTAGTCAGCTGATTGCAAATTATAGATACAATGGTGGTCCCATGACAGACTACATTAAAGGTTTTCAGAAGCTATATACAGAAGTTGCATGGACTGGAAAAAATTATAAATCACATGAGCAGGTATTTCAACTAGTAACTAGGCTACCTGTATATTACAAGTGTGTACTGCAGCAGTTATAAATGTCAGATCAGAGTACGTGGAAATGGTCCCAGGCTGTTGGGATGATACTAGTGGAAGAGTCAAATATTAAATTGATGGGAAACAATCCTACAGCTCAGGCATTAAATTCTCAGTTTAAAAAACCGTGGAGTACTAACTCGAAAAGCAATGGTGGGAAAGGAAGAAAAGATAAGGACAGGTTTCCATGCTTTATCTGCAACAAGCATGGACATTGGAAAAACGAGTGTCCGGTTCGCCTTAAAATCAATGCAGAAAATGGAGGAAAATTTGCAAATAAATCTGTCCAGGAACACAAAGTAATGTTGAGTGAAATCTCTTCAAAGGAAGAAAAACCGGAAGTGACTACTTTTCCCGAGGAGATGTTTGCCTTACACAGGCCACCAACGGATCACTTGACTTTGGTTGGATCATGGACTCAGGCGCTTCAGCCCACATGTGTAAGGACCGTGATCAATTTGTATCGCTCGAGGAAATCTCTCTGATAAAAATCTACTGTGCAAATGGATCCAGTGAAGTATCTTCGGCAAATGGGAAGGTTATTCTAATGGCGAAGGTAGATGGATCAATTATTCCCAGGATGTAAGAAAATGTTTTGTATGTTTCGAGATTCACTAAAAAATTGTTTTCAACCGCTGTTGTAGTTAAGAAATGATATAGAATTGTGATGGAGGGAGACAAACAAAATTTTTAGCAAAGATGGGAAAATCATAGTAGAAGGAGTCATGGTCCTACCAATATGTTTAAACTAACTTTGGGAGAGAATGAAAAAACTACCTTTGGGCTGTACTCCAGTGTTGTCTCTGATCGTGAACTGTGGCATAAACGCATGGGACATGTGCACTATGAGAAACTAGATAAAATGCATGAAAATAGGGTCGTAGAAGGGATGTCTATCACTTCCAAAAGGGATTCAAACGTATGTGATGGATGTGCACTTGGTAAAATACAAAGATTACCTTTTCCAAAGGATGGAGCTAATAGAGCAACTAGGGTATTAGAATTAATCCACTCAGATGTTTGGGGTCCGTCTAAGAAAGAGTCTCTTAGTGGTAAAAGGTACATGCTCACATTTACTGACGATTGGTCTCGGTACAGCAAAGTTTACTTTATGAAAACGAAGAACGAAGTTTTTCATCTGTTTAAAGAATACAAGGCATGGAGCGAAAAGCTACACAGTGTTCCCATTCTAGAGCTCAGAACCGATAATGGAGGTGAATACATGTCAAAAGAATTTGAGGAGTATTTAAAGGTGGAAGGGATTCATCGCCAGTTGATTGTTCCCTATACACATGAGCAAAATTGTTCCCTATACACATGAGCAAAATGGAGTTGCAGAACGAGTGAACAAGACACTTGCAGAGTCCGTAATAAGTATGATGGTTGACCAAGGAGTAGACCCAAAATTTTGGGGAGAGGCATTTAATTGTGCAACCTACATTAAAAACCGAGTAAGTACCAGGGCAATAGAAGGAGGCAAAACACCATTTGAACTTTGGACCGGAAGAAAACCAGAAGTAGGTCACCACAAAGTCTTTGGTAGTAAAGTATTCTGCTTAGATAACGATCAAATGAAATGGAAATTGGATCTTAAGGGAAGACTCGAGATGTTAGTTGGGTATAATGACCATACTAAAGGATATAAAGTATTTGACTTAATTAAACAAGATGTTAAAGTAGTACGGAATATAATAGTAAAAGATGAGGGGAGATCAGTTGATGTATTTAAGCAATCAAAAAAACCCCTTGCCCCAGAATTTATATTATTAGACTTAGATCAAACTAAAATCTAGAGTAATCAAGGAAAAAGAGAAAATATCATAGAAAATGAGGAGGAAAAGAAAGAGGATATGGAAATTTATATTACTAGACTTAGATCAAACTAAAATCTAGAGTAATCAAGGAAAAAGAGAAAATATCATAGAAAATGAGGAGGAAAAGAAAGAGGATATGGTAGAATAAACTCAAAATCAAGAGGAAATTGTTGTAAGTGAAAGAGGAAGAATAGACACTAGACCTAGTATTCCAGTTTCAGCTTTTCCTGGAGGAAGAATGTTTAGTCCACGGCTACAAGAAAATAATATGGTATATGCTTTCTCAGCTCACTCAGGGAAACTATTAACACTTCAAGAGGCACTGGAATACGAAAAAAGAGACAAATGGAGAGAAGCGGTGAACGACGAAATAGCCTCTATCATGGAAGCACGAACTTAGGAATTGGTCAAGTTACCCAAAGACATGAAAACAATCGGGTGTAAATGGGTCTTCAAACTCAAGCTCAATCTGGATAATACGATTGAATGGTATAAAGCGAGATTGGTTGCAAAAGGGTATACTAAAAAGGAAGGTATAGATTATGATGAAACATTTTCCCCAGTGGTTAGATTTCCATCTGTATGAATCTTTTTAAGTATAGCTGCATCAAAGGATATGGAAATCCACCAGATGGACGCAAAGACTGCATTTTTAAATGGGGAGTTGAAGGAAGAGATCTGTATGAAAGAACCAGAGGAATTGAAGAGCCTGGAAAAGAACACTTGGTTTGCATATTAATTAAATCACTATACGGCTGAAAACAGGCTCCTCGACAGTGGAACTTAAAATTAGATGAGTTTTTAACAAAGTTAGGGTATCAAAGAATAAGCTCGGATCACTCAGTTATGTACTCAATCCAAATGACAGAGAAGGAGTTGTATACATTGCAGTTTATGTGGATGATTTACTCATCATAGCAAATGTAAAAAAAGAATATAGGATTTGAAGGAAGCATTGAATAAAGAATTTGACATAAAAGACATACGGGAGGCTGGATATATTTTAGGTATCCAAATGGAAAGAGATAGGACAAAAATAATCATTAAGTTGACTTAAAAGGAGGTTATAAAAAATATGTTGGAAAAATTTGGTTTTAGCCCAGCCAACAGTTGTACAACTCCATTCGATACTAAAAGGAAGTTAGATATAGAAGATGACAGAACAAGAAATTTTGAAGACGAAAAAATCATGTTAAATGTTCCTTATAGAGAGGTCGTAGGACGTCTCATATATTTCATAAATTGTACACGTTTAGATATAGCTGTGGCCGTCGGGATACTTAGTCGAAGTCTACAAAAACCTAAGAAGAAGCATTGGGATGCCGCTAAGCGTGTGCTAAGGTATTTGATTGGAACTAGGGAATTATGGCTCCACCTTGGAGGAGAAGAAATCAATATACGTACCTGGATCGCCGCAAGTTATGGGGATGAAATATCAAGGAAGTCTACCTCTGGATACATTTTAAAGGTTGGGAGTGGATACATTTTAAAGGTTGGGAGTGGGTCATGTTGCTGTAGCAGCAAGCTCCAAAGGGTGACGGCTCAATCTACTATGGAATCAAAAAAATTGGCAGTAAGTCTTGCAGAGAAATAGATCATTTGGGTAAAAGCATTACATCAAGAATTAGGGTTAATGCAAAGAGGACCTCAAATATTATTTTGTGATAATCAGGCAGCCATTGCTGTGTCTACAAATCCTAGACATCATTTCAAAAGTAAGCATATAGATATCAGGCTAAGTTTTGTGCCAGAGGCCATTCAGAATAGAGTCATCAAAATGCACCATTTACCAAATGCATTTATGATAGCCGACATGCTCACCAAGGCCCTACCAACCCCTAAACTCACTTATTGTAGAAAAGAGAGTTCATTATTACCTAGTTAATAGATAAAAGTTATGGGGAGTGTAGAATAGTAATTTTTATCTAGCAACTAAGAATATATTTTTTATGTACCCTAATTAGAGTGAAAAGAAAAAAAATAGGGGATTAGGATCTAGAAAACAACCACGGATATTACGACGGATATTGCGGTAAGAGTTACGGCATCAAAACAACACTGCGAATACACCTGCAGGTATTATAACAGGTATTAAGGCGCTAGATCGTACGACCACGATATGCTCTGGCATTTTTGGAAAGATATATTGGTGACGATTAGTATGTTCTGACATTTCAGGTGAAATTCGCGTACATTTGTTTACGTGAAGTACAGGCGTAAAAAGTACATTTTTTCGCATAAAGTACAAGCGTGGAAATTTTCAGATATGGATATTTTTGTCTGCACAAGATTACGTAAAGTACAGACGTAGACTTTTTATACGTATATTCATTAGATTACGCGACGAAGACTGTAGAAATTAATGGTTTTTAAGTATTTTCTTGGTCTGAATAGAAATAAAGAAGCCGAGGCAGTCTACCTCTAACTTCTCTCTCCAACTCTCAAACTTGTCGCAGTCACTGAGAAATTGGAGAGGAAGCTAGAGCCATGGCTACCTAGGCTATCCTGAGGTTTACGGGAAATTTATATTGGTTAGGGGATTAATTACTAAAAGGTATGTGCCGGCGACAGGATTTGATCCTGGTACCTGCCGGCCGACAGAGAGTAGATAGCCGGTAGCCTTAGCCGTTAAGTCTAGAAGTAGTCTTACATAGTATATAGTACGATAATGATTTAAACATGTACACGTGGGATAAATCATTTAACTATAACAGTTAACGGGATACATAGATATGGTAGTGTAAAAGTACGAATTGCGGTGCGGATAAGAAATCAATACCGCGCATTGATTTCGTAAGCGAAACAAATACCGCGTATGTATTTATTACGGCTACGATCAAATGCGAGTTTAATCGGACGGCCGGAATCAGCGCCGAGATTGCGGAAGAAGAATTCGGCGGTTTGTGGGCATCGCCACATCGGATGACACGTGGCGATGTTACATTGGAGCGCGGCATCTCCGAGGATTAAAGGAGCGAATCCGGATATTCCACGTGTGGACATTTAGGTCATGTCGTACAATGTCCGTACATAAAGTACACCGGCAGCTGTACTTTTGCGTACGGAACTCAATTCTGATTGGTTCCGTACATCAGTAGATAGAGTCTGTGAGAGAGATAGGACTTAGAAAAATTAGAAGATAGGACCCTCTCTCCCAGAGAGCTTCTGTACAAAAGGTCAACTTTGACCCTCCATAACTTACTGCTCAGGGGAGCAAATTCAGAGATACTTTTTGCTATCGACTCAGGGGAGTCTTGCCTTCACAAGGGTGCAGGTGGTTAGAGTATTTGTTGTTGTTTTTAGAAATCTTTAGTCCTCTTTATGCCTCAACTGTGAGAGAGAGTTTTTCAAGACTTAAGCTATTTTTGGTTGAGTTCGGTTCAGTACTTACCGAAATTGGTGTGACAGTGAAGTTGGGAAGTCACGGTTCATTCACACTTGGAACACGTGTCGTCACTTGGGAGAATGCGTGAGTATGTCCTCCGTGGACGTACGGAAATTCGGCAGGACCACTGGACTTCGTGAAGTCAATTCTACGGTGCCAAATCCTCTAATCGGATCGCTGACAGCCGCCGCCAACAAATAGTGACGAGGCGTGACTAGATCATTATCACTTTACGTTGTCTGAACTTCGGTGTAAATATTTGTGATAGAATGTTAGATGTACGGCTGGAATGCCTCCGTACATCTTAGTGTAGTTTTGGTGTATAAAAGTAGGACTTAGTGAATTTGATTTTTAGGAACAAATGATATGAAAACTGTACACTCAGTTTTATGTAATTTCTTTTCTACATATCTCACAGATTTGTGAGCGGAATTGATTGAAATTTTATGTGTGTGTTTCTTTGTATGTTATCTACATTGTGAAAAATTTTCAGGACGTTTAGAGCGTTTTTCTGAAAGTTATAGTCTGTCAAAGTTGCTTTTCAACCATCGGAATTTGTGGAAGCTTCCTCTCTTGATTTGTTCTACGATGACTACTGCTGCATCATCTTCATCTTCAGTACCAGCAGTTGTCTCAGAACAACATTTGTCTGCCAGGGTGGCAGTTATTTTTGCTTAAACACAAAGGGGTCAGGATTATCTTAGAGGCTTCTTGGAAGCTGTCCACTCTGAGGACTTATGGAGGTCTCAGAGTTTCAAGGACTTTTTTAGGATCATTTGATTAAAAGTCCTACGTAAAAAAGACGTAGATATTTTTGTCGCTACAAATTTCGGAATTGTTGTTTTGTACATTACTTTATAGTGTACGTGACAAAATTAGTGATACGGGCTAAAACTTGGCTTTTTACTTAGAAAATGTACGACCGTACGTCACTTAGATATATAGTGTTTATCTGGTGTTCAATACTTAATGCCATGAGGTATAAATAACACATCTAGGACTTGGCAAAGTTCAGTAGCGATTGTACAACAATTTTTACATCAAAATGTAGTTTTCATTGAGTATAACTTTCTTATTTTGTATGCATTTGATGTGAAATTTTGTGAGCTGTTAGAGCTACAAGATCTTCTTAGTTCTAATAAAATTCTAGCTTGTGAGTCAAACTAGGTGGAAAGTATGAGAAGGCAGAAAGTGTCTGTCTGGTGCGGAAGTTTAAAGTAGCTTAGTTGTTAGAATTCCGAAATGGAGAATTCCTAGCTAGGTAAAAACCCACTTACATCCGATCGGTTTTCGGTCCGGTGGACAATCTACCAACTCCCATGTATTGGCTTCCATGATGGAGGCCATTTTTTCATGTATAGCAGTGATCCACCGGCTACATTTTAGGGTATTTATGGCCTCTAAGTATGTATGAGGTTCATCTGGGTGAGACATCTTTGTGAGTTGGTTATTTACCTGTCTTTTTTGAAGTCGTTTACTACTTCTTCTTCCCCTTTCAAAATCGGACGCCGGTATGGAAGGCATCATTGGTTTTTTTTTAGAAAGAATATCAGCTCCCCTATCTTCCAATTCCAATGTCTCATCAAGTTCCTCATAGATTTCCACTTTGTATTGTGGCGTTGCCTCAGATGTTCTCTTTTCCTTTTTCTCTTTTGGTTGATATGAATATTTTTGTTTCTCCATCTTCCTTCTCTTCATTTTCAGATTCAAAGTCAGAAAACTGATCCGTTTCAAATTTGATTTTAACTTCTTTATTCTATTTGAATGGATCAATAGACTTCACTTCATTCATCACCACTATGTGTTTTACCAAAGTTATATCTCTTTTTTTCAAGTCATATCCTTTTGTGCTCTCATCATATCTTACAAGATATCCTAGTTTCCCTCTACCCTCTAACTTCCATTTAGTCTTATCGGAATCCAAACTGTAGACTTGACTTCTAAACACTCTCAAACTAGACAAATTAAGTTTTCTTCCTGTCAACCTCTCATACGGAGTTCTTCCTTATTTGCTGAAGTTATGACTCTATTTTTGATGAAATTAGCATAGCTCATAGACTCCCCCCTAAACTGCAACCCTATCCTCTAATTAGTTAGCTTACTGTTGGTTATATCTCCTAAATTTCTATTCACTTTTTCTGCTACTCCATTCTGTTCCGGATTATAGGTAACAATTTTCTCATGATGAACTTTTTTCTTCTTTAAGATATTCTCTATTTTGCTGATTTAACCATTGTAACGCGCATCTCTTTTATTGAGGTTTCATGTAGTTTTTCACTCTATACTTTATATCTTTGAAACATCTTAATCCCTTTTTACTTATGTCTGAGAAAGTATACCTTTGTGTATCTAGACTAATCATCTGTGATGGTTAACATCCATCTCTTCCCCCCATATGAAGCATACCTAGCAGGTCTCCAAACATCAGTGTAAATTAGATCCAATACTTTCTCTCTTTTAAGTGTGGTTGCCTTTGGAAATGGAAGTCTATGAACCCTCCCTTGGGCACATCCACTACAATCATCAAAGGTCTCATCATCCTCAAAAGTAATACCCTTCACTATTCCATTTTCTTTTAATCGATCTAGATCCACATATCCCAACCTTTTGTGCCAAATAATCATCTCAATTGCACACGAGTAGAGAACACTCTTTTCATTGCAAAGAACAATTCTGAACATTCTTTGACTCTCTTTCTCAGCTATGAAATAAACCTCATTATCAAAGCTTCCTGTGAAGATTCCTTTTATAGTTCCTGTTTCAAACTTCATTTCATCTGGGACAACTGTTGAGACTAGGTTCTTGCTAAGATGTGGAATACAAAGAACGTCTGAGAGTGTTACAATTGAGGACTTTCCATCAACTAGAACCTTCAAGTCAACAATTCTAACAAGACTTGTAGTTTTTACTCTACCTTCTCCGTACACTATCTCAATTGCTGGGATCTTTCTCAGTTGGTGAACCACCTCTTATCTTTGCACAGATGCATTGAAGCCCTTGAGTCTATGATCCACCCATCCTCGGGTGGATCCCTCTTACCACTGAAAGCACTCTTTTGTCTCCGTGGATTGTCGATATGCTTTTCGGTGTTTTTCGGATTAAGAAGAAGCTCTAAAGCTCCACTTTCAGTTTAGTTTTTGCTTCCACTTCCTCATTATGAACACAAGTCAGGAAAGCCTTTTTCTTTCCTCCATCTTTTGAGGTTCCTTGCACATCTCTCAGTCAAAGATCTACAAATTTGACACAATCTGCCATATAGTGTCCCGATTTCTTGCAGAAGTGACATAATCCTCCTCGAGAAGGTCCTCTCCCCTGTCTATCAAATGTGCCACCTCCTTGTCCTCTTCCACCAAAGTTTCGATAGGGATCATCCCCTCTCTCCTCATCATGCTTCTGCCAATCAGCTCAGACAATCCTTGAACACTTGGACTCCCTCTCCTAAGCTTTATCGTGCTTTCTTTCACTAAAATTATTCCCACTGTGTCATCCCAATTCCAATTGCTATCTCCCATGTCCTGCAAAGGGTTTATGAAATTCTCATACTCCTCGGGCGGTTTCATAATTAATGTGTTCACTCTTTGTCTCTCAGACCATGAGTTACCTGCACTCTCTAGCTCTCCAAATAATTCTCCTAAATCATTGCAATAATTATTCATGCATCCTCCCTTATAAGTATAAGCTGCAATCTTATTTTCTACCAACTGTTGCTCTTGCAATGATCCACTCTTATATTTGTTAACTAGTGATATCCAAATCTGAGATTAAGAATTGACATGCATAAGGAAAATGGCAATGCCTTTTGCTCTACTTTCAAAAATTAAGAGCATAGAAACCTTGTCTATGTAGTTCCACTTTTCATACTCCAATCTTTTGGTCTGAACCCTTGTCGTCGTTTTTGGTGGTGCTGCTGCCGGTATCACCTTCGGCAATAGTGTCACTTGAGTTGCAACTCCTCCCTTTTCTCCTTCCGTGACAATCTCCTCGCCTTCCTCATCATCATCCTCGGTGATGGTGGCAGCTGTTCTACCAACTGTAGAGGCGGAGGTGCCAGAAAAACGTGTCCCTCCAAACCCAGGTGGAGGTGGGCATCGAATTTGTCTAGACACTATGCCACATAGATGATTCTCAAATATTTCTCCCTCCATCATCATTTTCCAATACAAAAAGTTTGATCCATCAAATATGGGCACCTTAGTGGGTGGGCCCATAACCTGAAATTATATGGTCTTCATTAGCCCACAGAATGAGCAGCCTATGTAAAGTCTCTAAGATAATATTTGCCCCTTCCACTTTCCCACTGAATAAGTGCCGCCTAGGAACACAAATATTCCTACCACCAGTGAAGACAAGACTCCCTCGAGTCAAACGCAAAAAGAATCACTGAATTTGCTCCCCTGAGCAGTTAGTTATGGTTTGTCAAATATGACCTTTATAGTTACAAGCTCTCTTAGAGAGAGGTACCTAAATATCACTTAGTCTTAGTCTGCCTACTCACGACTACCTACTACTAAACCCTAGTCCAATAGGAACACTATGTAGTACAAGAAGGTACAATGGGAGATGTACTTATTGTACGGCCATTGTACAACATGATCTACAAGGTAACACATGTCAAATCAAGAGCCATGGTTCCTCTTCCCATCTTCTCCGGTATCAAATAATGTGGCGCCACGTGGCACCGCGTAAATCTATCTCCAAATGCCGCCAAAATCTCACTTCGCGTGGCCGCTACAATGCTGGTCGTCCGATCAAAACATATTTTACACGGTTCAGATTTGCGTGCATGCATGAATTGTTCGTTTCCGTTAGTCTAGTGTTAATTAGCCGTCGCGTTAAGGTTTATATATCTTTAAAACCCATCACGTGTATCGCTTCGATAACGCCTTAGTAGTTAAGACTAAGGACTACATAGTGGTCCACAGACCCAGGTTCAAAAATGGACTTACGTATTGTTTTGGTATAATACCCTTCACTTCAAAATCTGCCTCTTTCTGAATATGGTGGCAGCCATGGCGTGCCTTTGATCCTCACTCTCTCTCTTTAAAGTACAACTAAAAAAGAGAAGAGAGCTATTAATTACGTCTTTTCAACACTAAGTATGGGGATGAAGTCTACTTCACGGCAGATAAGGGTATCCAAAGAATGTTTAGGCTTAACTTGATTAATGAAAAGAAGAACGCTTACTAAGTTGGTGTTCCAAAGTTGATGATTTGGCATAAGGGGTAGGGGCATGTGCATTTTGATAGGCTAAGGGAAATGAAGAATCTTGGTGTAGTGGAAGGCTTCAATTTGGGGGTAACTAAATGGTGGATAATTTTATTGGTTGTGCTCAATGTAAGGCTCACAGACTTCCCTTTCCCAAAGCCGCCACATATATGGGTGAAAAAGTACTAGATTTGGTCCACAAAGATATCTGGTGACGAGCAAAGTACCTTCGGTCGGAGGGAAGAGGTTTATGTTGACAATAACCAAAAACTAGTCTAGTTACTCTAGAGTCTACTTCCTAAAAACAAAGTCTGAAACACCAACTTACTTCAAATAATATAAAACATGGAGTGAGAAGTTGCATGGAACCCCCATTAAGAGAATAAAAAGTGATAATTGGGAAGAATATACCTCTAACCAGTTTGAGGAATACTTGAGAAATGAGGGAGTTCAGCACCAGAAAACTGTACCATATAAACCGGAAAAAAATGGTGTAGCTGAGAGGTTGAACCTTACACTAAGAAATAGTGTATGCAGTATGTTGGCCGACAAGAAAAGAGGAAAGAGATTTTGGGCAGAAGCCATGAACTGTGCCTACAACATTAGAAAGAGAGTCTCTACCTCAGCCGTAAAAGAAATGACACCTTATGAGAGACGGGTTGGAAAGAAACTTGATATCTCTCACCTTAAAGTATTCGATAGCCAAGTTTACAATTTTGATACATTAGGAAAAACTGGAAACTAGATGCTAAGGGAAAACCTGGATACTTTGTAGGATATGATTTGGATGTCAAGGGATATAGAGTCTATGACTTAGCAAAGCAAGATATCATTCTAGTCAAACACCAAGTTCTCATGGATGAAGGGAAGTCATTTTGCCCCTTCAAATATACCAAAAAGATAAGACTCAGTTTTGAGTCTGAAAGTGAGGAGAACTCGGTTTTTCCCAAAAGGGACATCTCATATGGACTTCGAGGAGATAGAAAAATACAAATCGGAACTGGTTTCCATTGATAGGGGAGCCGATGAGACAGTAAGGAGAAATCCAAGACTTCCCTCCATTTCAACTTCGGAGTTTGAGGGAAGGAGAAAGAGCAGCAAAAGTACACAAGAAAAACAGGTCGCTCATAAGGTAACTAAGTTATCTCACCCTCATAAGCCTCACTCATACTTGGAGGCAGTGAACAGTCCGAAGAAAGCCAGTTGGATTAGAGCCATAAATGATGAGATGGCCTCCATCAAAGAAGCAAATACTTGGGAACTAGCGAACTGTCCCCCGGACAAAAAACCGATTGGCTGTAAATGGGTGTTTAAGCTAAAACTGAACCCATATAATACCATTGAAAGATATATGGCTCGGTTGGTAAGAGTTGGGTTCACCCGAAAGAAGGGATTTGACTATGAGGAGACTTTTGCTCCAGTTATTTGCTTCCCATTAGTAAGGATTCTCCTCAATCTAGCGGCAGTGGAGGACATGGAAATACACCAGATTGAAAGTAAGACTGCCTTTCTCAATGGTGAGTAAGAGGAAGAAATTTTCAAGCGGCAACCAAAGGGGATTGTGGAGGAAGGAGAAGAGAGCAAAGTCTGCAAGCTCAAAAAGTCCTTATATGGACTGAAGCAGGCTCCCGACAATGGAATAAGAAACTAGATGAGTTTCTCACCAGTCTGGGATAAATCCGGATCAGCTTTAACCATTCTATCTATATGTTTGAAGATAAAAATGGTGTGATTTTTATTACAATTTATGTGGATAATCTCTTGGTGTTAAGTAAGTCTTTGGAAAATATCAATAAGTTAAAGAAAGATCTTAGAAGCAAATTTGACATGAAGGATTTAGGGGAGGCAAGATATATATTGGGAATCCAAATGGAGAGAGATAGGGGGAAAAGGATCATTAGGCTCACTCAAAAAGACACAATAGGTAATATGCTTAAGAAATTCCAGATGGAAAAGGGAAACAGTTGTACCACTCCCATGGTCTTGAAGAAAGTAAGTCATAGAAATGTAGAAGGAGGCGTGATAATCTTAGATGATCAAATTAGTCCAGAAGAGAGAGAGTTTATGAAGTCTATCCCTTACCAGTAGGTTGTAGGAAGTCTAATATACTTTATGAACTGTACCAGGCTAAACATAGCAGCAGCGGTTAGAGTACTCAGTAGGAGTGTTAATGATCTTAGAAAGAGAGACTGGGAGGCAGCTAAGAGAGTCATGACATATCTGGTGGGAACCAAAAGTTATGGTTGCATTTGGGGGGGGGAGCACACAGATATCACTACTTGGAATGATGCCAATTATGGGGATGCACCTATGAGAAGATGCACTTCTGGGTATGTGTTGTATGTGGGGGAAGGTGCTTGCTGTTGGAGCAGCAAGCAGAAAAAAGTGGTTGCTCAGTCTACTATGGAGGGTGAGTATATGGCCTCTTGTTCTGCTGTGAAAGAGTTGATGTGGGTCAAGTCCTTGTTGCAAAAACTTGGGTATATGAAAGAGGGAGTGCATGAAGTCTTTTGTGATAATCAAGCTGCCGTTGAAATTGTAGCCAATCCAAAATATCATTTCAAAGCTAAACATATGGACATAAGATTAAGCTTCGTGAGTGAAAAAGCTGAAAATAAAATTGTGAATCTTGTGCATAGGTCTGATGAAGAAATGGTGGCTGACTTGATGACCAAACTTGTGCCCTCTCCCAAGTTAAAATATTGTAGGGAAAAAATGTGGATTGAAAGAAAAGTTATAATTAGACTAGAAAATAAGGGGAATGTTGAAATCACTAGATTTATGAAGCATTTTCTAGGTCTGAATAGCTTGGTAGAAAAAGAAAGGAAAAGCGCAGGTAGTCTGCTTCCACCTCTTTCCTCAATCGCCCATACTTGTTGTAGTCATTGAAGGGGAGAGAGATAAGTGGAGCCATGGCTGCCTCAACTCTATAGGCAAGACTAAAGAGCGAAAATAGTCACTCTCAATAAAAGGTTGAGTCTTGCAAGACTCTAACCTCCGACTGGCAGAGCGAGGCGTAGCAGTCAACTCTAACCGGTCTGTCGTAGGAGTTCGTTAAATTACATAGGATATGATAAATACTTAAACTGTGTTATCATCTTTCATCCGATTAACGGAATTACAAATGAGGGGACATAGAACTAGTTGATATACAGCGCGAACATGACCCCGCACGAAACAAATGAATCAGACATTTGTTTCGACGGCTAACATTAAATCTCGATTTTTGATCCAACAACACATAACACCGTCGAGATCTCGGAATGGTCACTTTGGCGGTTTTTGACGTGGCATGACCTGACGCCACGTGGAGAGATAACATTTGGTCGGTAGAATTCCAAAGAACATAAGGACGAGTAAAATGTGGACACGCGTCCACTTAATGGCCTTGTCCTACACAAGCCGTACAGAAAGATTATCGACCATAGTACCTTTTGGTACTGTACAGTTTTTTGATTGGATCGTACTGCACTAGATAGGTGTTGTGAGGGGGGATTTGGACTTAGCAATTTTTCAGTAGACCGTCACCTCTCTCTTTGAGAGTTTGTATAAACTGGTATCTTTGCCACCTCATAACTTATCGGCTGGTTGGCCTTTTTCAGTGACATCAAGATACCACCTCATAACTTATTGGCTCGTTGGCCTTTTTCAGTGACTTCTTTTGCTATGGACTAAAGGGAGTCCATGCTCCACAAGGGTGGAGTCAGATTGTCAAGTTGTTTGCTTAGGCAGCAGTGGTTGGGGTTGAAAGTGGGTTAGTTAAAAGCTACCTTGAGGCTTCGTGAATTCTGAAGTCCAATAGAGTACACAAAATTGCAACCTAAACAAATCACACTGTGGTATTGCTACATGTAAAAAGTAGAGGTACTGTTAAAAAACTTTATGAAATGAGATTATTGGTTATCCTGTGAAGTCTTTGGATATGTTGGTATGATTGAGATCTTCAAGTAAAATAGTTGTAACTCTGAGACCTCCATAAGTCCTCAGAGTGGACAGCTTCCAAGAAGCCTCTAGGATAATCCTGACCCCTTTGTGTTTAAGCAAAAATAACTGCCACCCTCGCAGACAAAAACTCTGACCAACTTCACCCCTGTGAAGGCAAGACTCCCTTGAGTCGATAGCAAAAAGAATCTCTGAATTTGCTCCCCTGAGCAGTAAGTTATGGAGGGTCAAAGTTGACCTTTTGTACAGAAGCTCTCTGGGAGAGAGGGTCCTATCTTCTAATTTTTCTAAGTCCTATCTCTCTCACAAACTCTATTTACTGATGTACGGAACCAATCAGAATTGAGTTCCGTACGCAAAAGTACATCTGCCGGTGTACTTTATGTACGGACATTGTACGACATGGCCAAAATGTCGACACATGTCAAATCCGGATTCGGTGCCATAATCTCCGGAGATTCCACAATCCAACGGAATTTCGCCACGTGTCATCCGATGTGGCGATGGCCACAAACCGCCGAAATCTTCCTCCGCGATCTCGGCGCTAATCTCGTCCGTCCGATTAAAGTCGGCTTTAATCTTAGCCGTAATAAATACATGCGCGGTATTTGTTTCATTTACGAAACAAATGCGCGGTACTGATTTGTGTCCGTACTGTAAGTCGTACATTTACATTTTACTGGGTCTATGTATCCCGTAATTCATTGCAGTTAAATGGTTTATCGCGCGCATAACCATTTAAATAAATATCAAACTATGTAGTACGTAATACTACTCCTAGACCTAACGGCTAAGGCTACCGGCTATTTCCTATCTGCCGGCCGGTAGGTATATGGATCAAATCCTGCCGCCGGCACATACCTTTTAATTAAATAAATAAACCCTAACATAAAATTCCCGTAAACCTCAGGATAGCCAAGGTAGCCATGGCTCTAGCTTCCTCTCCAATTTCTCAGTGACTGCGACAAGTTTGAGAGTTGGAGAGAGAAGTTAGAGATAGACTGCCTCGACTTCTATATTTCTTTTCAAACCTAGAAAATACTAATAAAACCATTAGTTTCTACACTCCCCTTATTTTCTAGTCAATCTTTAATTTCAGACCACACTTCTCCCTGCAAAAAATTAGCTTAGGGGAAGGCACAGGTTTGGTCATCATATCTGCTACCATCTCACTATCTGGTCTGTACTCTAAACTGATTATTTTGTTTTCTACTTTCTCTCTAACAAAGCTGAGTCTGATGTCCATGTGTTTGGCTTTAAAATGGTGTTTAGGATTGGCAGAAATAGCGATTGCTGCCTGATTATCACAAAATATTTTCTGCACACCACTCTTAAGGTGACCAAGCTCACCAAGCAAAGACTTGACCCACATCAATTCTTTTACAGCAGTGCAAGAGGCCATATACTCAGCCTCCATGGTGGACTGAGCAATAACCTTTTGCTGTTTGCTACTCCAACAGCAAGCCCCATCACCCATATATAATACATATCCAGAAGTACATCTCCTCATCGGAGCATCACCATAACTGGCATCACTCCAAGTAGTGATGTCAGTATTCTCCCCACCCAAATGCAACCATAGATCTCTAGTTCCTACCAAGTATCTAAGGACTCTCTTAGCTGCCTCCCAATCCTTCTTAGTGGGAGCATTTAGACTTCTACTCAGCACTCCTACAGCTGCAGCTAAATCCGGCCGGGTACAATTCATAAAATAGATTAGACTTCCCACTACTTGCCTGTAAGGAATAGTCTGCATGAACTTCTGTTCATCAGGAGAAAATTCCTCGTCTAAGACTATGACTCCTTCTTCCTCACTCCCCTCACTTCCCTTCTTCAACTCCATCGGAGTTGTACAACTATTAGCTTTATCCATTTGAAATTTTTCAAGCATGTTCCCTATTGCTTCCTTTTGAGTCAATCTTATAATTTTCCTTTTTCGGTCTCTCTCTACTTGAATTCCCAAAATATATTTTGCTTCCCCCATATCCTTCATTTCAAATCTCCCCTTAAGATCGGTTTTCGGTTTATTAATTTTTTCCATTGATTTACTTAAAACAAGCAAATCATCAACATAAATTGCAATAAATATAAAACCTTCCTCATCTTCGAAAACATAGATTGAGTGATCTGAGCTGATCCGAATATATCCTAGACCGGTAAGAAACTCATCAAGCTTCTTATTCCACTGTCGAGGCGCCTGTTTCAAACCATAAAGAGATTTAATCAGCCGGCATACCTTACTCTCCTCTCCTTCTTCCACAAACCCTTCGGGTTGTCGCATGAAGATCTCCTCTTCCAATTCTCCATGCAAAAAGGCTGTTTTGATGTCCATCTGGTGCACTTCCATGTCTTCCGCCGCTGCTAAACTGAGAAGTATGCGGACGGAGGGAAATCTGACCACCGGGGCAAAGGTTTCCTCGTAGTCAATTCCTTCCTTTTGTGTAAATCCCTTTGCCACTAATCTGGCCTTGTAGCGCTCGATTGTGTTATCTGGGTTCAGTTTTAGTTTGAAACCCACTTACAACCGATTGGTTTTCGGTTAGGTGGACAGTCCACCAGCTCCCAAGTATCGGCTGCCATGATTGAAGCCATCTCCTCATTGATGGCTGTCTTCCACCGGTTTCTTTCTGGACAAGTCATCGCCTCTCCATAAGTTTGAGGTTCATCTTGATGAGATAGTTTAGTTACCTTGTTATTAACCTATTTTTCTTGCAGTCTTTTGCTACTTCTCCTCCCCCCCTCAAAATCTGAGGCCGGAATAGATGGTTCTCGTGGATTCTTTCGAACAAACTCGGCTTCTCCCCTATCCCTTGATTCCGAATCAATTTCCACCACGTCTTCCGCTTCGAGTAGAGTTGTCATTGGAGTTTCCACAGCCGAGTCCTTTTTAGTCTGATTTGTTCCTGCAAGAATGTCATCTTCTCTAAAACCTGGATAGTTAGGAAGCTCAAAGTTATCGGAATTTTCTGACTCAAATCTGATTTTTACTGACTTCGTATATTTGAAGGGATCTACAGACTTTCCTTCATCCATAACTACTAGATGCTTTACTAAGATTATATCTTCCCTTTTTAGATCATAAACTCTATATCCTTTAACATCTTCATCATATCCTAATAAGTATCCTGGTTTTCCTTTAGGATCTAGCTTCCAATTGGACCGATCAGTATCTAGACTGAACACTTGACTGCCGAAAACCTTTAAGTGTGATATGTCTGGTTTCCGACCTGTCCATCTCTCATAAGGTGTTTGATCTTTTATAGCTGAAGTAAGAACTCTATTCTTGAGGTAATTAGCACAGTTCATTGCTTCTGCCCAAAACCTTTTCCCTATCCTTTTATCTGACAACATACTTCTAGCACTATCACTTAGTGTTCTATTTAACCTCTCAGCTACCCCATTCTGTTCAGGATTTTCTGGAACTGTCTTTTGGTGTTGAACCCCATCTTCCCTCAGAAAATCCTCAAACTGGTTAGAAGTATACTCTCCACCATTGTCACTCCTTACTCTCTTGATTGGAGTTTCATGGAGTTTTTCGCTCCATGCTTTATATTGTCTAAAACAATCCTCAGCTTCGGACTTGTTTTTCAAAAAATATACCCGGGAATACCGAGACCAATCATCAGTTATAGTCATCATAAATCTCTTCCCCCCCGGTGAGGGCACTTTAGCCGGTCCCCAAATATCCGTGTGTACTAGATCTAGAATTTTTTCTCCCTTATAGGTGGCTGACTTAGGAAAGGGTAATCTGTGTGCTTTACCTTGAGCACATCCACTACAATCACTTATATCATCACTCTCACTGAACTGAATCCCTTCCACCACTCCCATCTTTTTCATCTCTCTTAACTTATCTAGATTCACATGCCCAAGCCTCTTATGCCACATCATAATATCATGAACACCAGCATAATAAAGTTTCTTCTTTTCATTACTTAAGATCAGCCTAAACATCCCATGGCTACCTTTCTCAGCAATGAAATAGACATCATCCTCAAAACTAGCAGTAAAGACTCCTTCCCTAGTGCTAGTAAAAAAACCCTTATCATCTAATACTGATGTAGAGATAAGATTTTTGTTCAGCTCCGGAATAAACAATACATCGGAGAATGTTAATATGGATGTCTTTCCTTCTACTAACACTTTTAGATCTACCGATCCTACAAGAGTAGTGGTGACTATCCTCCCATCCCCGTACTCTATCTCTACGGTGGGAATCTTTCTTATCTTAGTGAACAGGTGTCTATCCTTACACATGTGCATGGAGGCACCTGAATCTACAATCCAGCCTGCTTCACCTTTCAATCCACCGTAAGCACATTTCTGCCTTCGTGGAATTTCGACCTCATTTTTCGCCTCCAACTCCTCATCCAAAAGGAGCTCATCGTCCTCGTCCTCGGATTCAGCCTCAAGTACCTATGTGACAAGGGCCTTTTTCTTTCCTCTCGGGGTACCACCGGTCTGCCCCTCCTTTAACCGAAGCTCGGTTAGCTTAGTGCACTCTGCCATATAGTGCCCCGGTTTCTTACAAAAATGACATAGTCCTTTGGGAGCCCTTGGTTCGAACTCATCGGCCTGTTTTTTCTGCTCCCTACCCCCATAGTTTCCGACCGGTTTTCGGGAATCCCTGTTCCTCCAATCAGTCGCTGTTGCCAAGGCTTTGCCACTCTTTCCTCCCCTTCGGATCTCAATTGTATTCTCTTGAACGAGAATCATCCCTACCACTGAGTTCCATATCCACCTTGAGTCAGGCAAGTCCTGCACACGGTAAACTATGTTCACGAACTCATCAGGTAACTTCATCAGTAAACAGTTAACCTTTTCTTTTTCACTAAAATCTTTTCCCGCACTCTGTAGCTCCATGAAGAGTGTAGCTAGCTCATTGCAAAAATCCAACATATTTCCCCCTTTGTATACATACTCCTTAACTTTCTGATCAGCCAACTGTTGTTGCTGAATCGTACCACTTCGGTACATCTCTATAAGAGCCATCCAAAGATCGGATGCCCTTTCTACCTGCAAATGAGGACATGCAAGTCCTTCAGTGAGATGGCGTAGGATGAAGTGCTTTGCCGCCATATTGTTGAAGTCCCAGGTTTCAGTATCATTCTCCTCGTTCCTCGGAATAGGTGACATGAATGCTAAACCAGTTGCTATTGGTGTGGTCGCCTCCTTCTCCTTTCCTTTGTCCACCACCTCTCCTTCCTTTGTTTCCTCCGTTGAAGGTGAATCCTCTTTCCTAGTGAATCTGCTTCCTCCAAACCCTGGAGGAATTCCAAGACTTGATGGACGCCCCAATCGTCCACTCACTATCCCCCAAAACCTTTTTTCGCATAGAGCTCCTATCATCATACTTTCCCAGTATATGAAGCCAGTTCCATTAAAGATTGGTACCCTAGAGGGTGGGCCCATAACCTGTAACTCTGAGACCTCCATAAGTCCTCAGAGTGGACAGCTTCCAAGAAGCCTCTAGGATAATCCTGACCCCTTTGTGTTTAAGCAAAAATAACTGCCACCCCGGCAGACAAAAACACTGACCAACTTCACCCCTGTGAAGGCAAGACTCCCCTGAGTCGATAGCAAAAAGAATCTCTGAATTTGCTCCCCTGAGCAGTAAGTTATGGAGGGTCAAAGTTGACCTTTTGTACAGAAGCTCTCTGGGAGAGAGGGTCCTATCTTCTAATTTTTCTAAGTCCTATCTCTCTCACAAACTCTATCTACTGATGTACGGAACCAATCAGAATTGAGTTCCTTACGCAAAAGTACATCTGCCGGTGTACTTTATGTATGAACATTGTACGACATGGCCAAAATGTCGACACATGTCAAATCCGGATTCGGTGCCATAATCTCCGGAGATTCCACAATCCAACGGAATTTCGCCACGTGTCATCCGATGTGGCGATGGCCACAAACCGCCGAAATCTTCCTCCGCGATCTCGGCGCTAATCTCGTCCGTCCGATTAAAGTCTGCTTTAATCTTAGCCGTAATAAATACATGCGCGGTATTTGTTTCATTTACGAAACAAATGCGCGGTACTGATTTGTGTCCGTACTGTAAGTCGTACATTTACATTTTACTGGATCTATGTATCCCGTAATTCATTGCAGTTAAATGGTTTATCGCGCGCATAACCATTTAAATAAATATCAAACTATGTAGTACGTAATACTACTCCTAGACCTAACGGCTAAGGCTACCGGCTATTTCCTATCTGCCGGCCGGTAGGTATATGGATCAAATCCTGCCGCCGGCACATACCTTTTAATTAAATAAATAAACCCTAACATAAAATTCCCGTAAACCTCAGGATAGCCAAGGTAGCCATGGCTCTAGCTTCCTCTCCAATTTCTCAGTGACTGCGACAAGTTTGAGAGTTGGAGAGAGAAGTTAGAGATAGACTGCCTCGACTTCTATATTTCTTTTCAGACCTAGAAAATACTAATAAAACCATTAGTTTCTACAATAGTTTCATGAAAATGTCGTAAAATATTTATGTGCGATAGATGCATGCCAAATTACTCTTCCATTGAAAGTTTTTATGATGGGTTTGAGTTGGAAAAATCTAACGAAAGTGAGTTAAGATGAATAAAAACATAATTAGATTTTTTTGACGTACACATTATCCTTGTACCTTTTGTTCACGTGGCAAATAAATGCTTAATAAAATATAGCATGAGACATGCCAGTATGAATAAAAAGACAAAAATTGAGCATATTTATGCGTGGACGCATGGTCTAATCCACCACATGGACTAACACTCGCTACACACACTCTTACGACGGCTCAAAATACATCAAATCAATGCGAAGAACGATTGCGCAAAGATCGTGAAAGAAAAAAAGTTACACGTGCAAAAGAACAAAGACGAGACGATGGTGTACCAACATAATCACAACGCAATGACGCACAATGAGCAGCTGCGAAACGCGCGCTGGAAACCTCAAAACAACGAAAACAACACCGGTTTCTAGATCGTGAAAGAAAACAAGAAATAGGTTTGTTTGTGTGGTTTATAAAACCACGTTGTAATTGTTGTTTCTAAATACACTATAGTCACATTTATAGCACAAAAATGCTTTGAACGTGATTGTATGCATTTGAATTCTTAAATGGAGAAGTATGTTTTGAAAATAGAGAAGGTGTACTGCCCAACTTAAAAAGAATCTTATTCTTTTCAAACTTAAAGAAATTATAGATGTATTTTTGCTTTAGCATTAACATAAAACGCAAAATTGTATACATAATTACCATATTAAACATGTGGATGCAGTAAGACCCACATCGACGAAAGAAACTATTAATCAACGCAATGAACAATTGCGTTAAGAACGTGCAAGAAAACGAGCACAAGAGACCCCGAAAAACCTGAGGAGCGACTACAAAAAAACCGTGAAAGAAAATGAGCGAAACGTGCGCTAAAAGACAATATTGCAAGTAAGGTGGAAAGGAAAAACCTTCAAAACGTAGAGGCGCAACATACGAAGAATTTAAGATTAAAGGAGAATGAGGAATGCACCTCAGAAATACGTACTATTTATGTCGAAGAAAATTTTGCACAGCAACAATATTAGGATGAAAGAACAAATGTTGTTGGACAAGAAACTAATGTTATTCAATACAACATCGAATGTATTCATGAATCCTTCGAAGAGCCTGGGGTTAGACAACACACTAGACAACAACAAAATTTGATAGAAGAACAACGTGACGATCGAAGACGCACAAAAGGTGACCGTCAACGTCAACGTTCACACGACGTCGCGCAAGGATATAGAAAATTGCTTTGGGACTTCATGAACATGACACCCGTCCAGAACGATATTTACTTCCACTAATAGAAATTACATGCACTCATTGCAACGCACAAAAATGGGTAGGAGAGACTGTACGAGTTTGTTGTGTAGGTGACAAAATACAACTTGCTCAATATTAAACGTATCCGTCGGAGCTTTTAACTTTGTATAACAATACTAATTTCTTAAATAAAATTTGTTCGTACAACATGGTGTTTTTGTTTACATCACTTGGTGTATCCACAACACTACCTCTCAATGACCAATGGATTAGAGCAAGTAATAGTCATTTCAATATCCATATTCAAAGAACAATATGTCATCGAATAGGTCAACTAATGCCTCAAGAAAACCAAGCTGCATTTGCACAAATATACGTATTTGACACATCAATGGATACGTAAGTAAGCAGGTGAATGAGTATTATGGATGGATTAGACCACGATGTAGTGATAATGATTCAAAATATGATGAACAAACATAACCCTTTGGCGCAACAATTTATTTCAGCAGGAGAACGAATCCATGAAGGCCCTAAATTACGTTTAGTACTAAAAGATAATGTTCAAAATTTAGACCAACAACGTTACAATCGACCACAAGCAAAAAAATTGGCAGCAATTTTGGTTAATCCAACAGACAATACTGATAGAAAAGATAAAGTTTTTGTTGAAAAGAGGTAATTAATAGTTCACTTTTATAGTTTAGTTAGAATGTAAAGAGAGAGAAAGAGAGAACCAAAGGCACGCAATGGCTGCCGCGTCATTTAGGAGGGAGAATGAAATAGAAGGTATTTTACTATTTGTAGCAAAATACTGCCTCTAGCCGGATTTGAACCGGGGTCTACGGAATGCTATTTAGACCTTAACCGTATCCATTACGGCACTAGCAAAACGATATAGGTATTACGTTTCACGCATATTTATCTATTTGGTAAACGGGCTAATTTGCCGAAGACTAACGAAAACACGCATTATTCAATTCATGCATGGAAACGAATCGAAGCCGCATAAATGCAAATGATCAGACGGCTACAATTGCATCCGCCACCCGCAATAAACTTTCGGCGGCCTTTGGGGATACCGTCACGCGACGCCACGTGGCACCATACTATTGGATACCGGAGAAGATAGGAGGAGGAACCATGGCTCCCGTTTTGACAAGCGTCACTTTGAAAGTCATGTCGTACAATAGCCGTACAATAAGTACATCGCCAAATGTACCTTTTTGTACTATATAGTGTTTCTATTGGAATAGGGTTTAGTAGTAGGCAGTCGTAAGTAGGCAGACCAAGACTTAGTGAAATTTAGGTACCTCTCTCTAAGAGAGCTTGTAACTATGAAGGTCATCTTTGACCAACCATAACTTACTGCTCAGGGGAGCAAATTCATTGATTCCTTTTGCGTTTGACTCAAGGGAGTCTTGTCCTCACAGGGGTGAGAGCGGTCAGAATATTTGTGTGCATGGGCGACGTTTATTCAGCGGGAAAGTAGAAGGGGCAATTATTATCCTAGAGGCTTTACATAGGTAGCTCATTCTTTGGGTCAAAGGAGACCACAGAATTTCAGGTTATGGGCCCACCCTCTACGGTGCCCATATTTGATGGATCAGACTTTCTTTATTGGAGAATGATGATGGAGGGAGAACTATTTGAGAAACACCTATGGGGCATAGTGTTTGGACAAGTTCGATACCCACCTCCACCTGGGTTTGGAGGAAAGCGTTTTTTTGGCACCTCCGCCTCTACAGTAGGTAGAACAGGTGCCACCATCACTGAGGATGAAGAGGAAGGAGAGGAGATTGTCATGGAAAGAGAAATGGGAGGAGTTGCAACTCAAGTGACACCATTGCCGAAGGCGATACGGCAGCAGCACCACTAGCAACGGCAACAAGGGTTCAGATCGAAAGATCGCAGTATGAAAAGTGGAACTTCAAAGACAAGGTTGCTAAGCACTTAATTCTTAAAATTGTAGCAAAAGGCATTCCCATTTCCCTTATGCACGTCAAATTTTCATCTCAGATTTGGATATCACTAGTTAACAAATATAAGAGTGGATCATTGCAGTAGCAACAGTTGACAGAAAACAAGGTTGTAACTTATACTTATAAGGGAGGAAGCATGAATAATTATTGCAATGATTTAGGAGCATTATTTGGAGAGCTAGAGAGTGCAGGTAACTCATGGTCTGAGAGACAAAGAGTGAACACATTAATGATGAAACTCCTGAAGAGTATGAGAATATCATTAATCGATCGCAGGACATAGGAGATAGCAATTGGAATTGGGATGACACAGTGGGAATGATTTTAGTGAAAGAAAGAACCATAGAGCTTAGGAGAGAGAGTCCAAGTGTTGAAGCATTGTCTACAAGAGCTGATTGGCGGAAGCGTGATGAGGAGAGAGAGAATGATCCTTATCGAAAATTTGTAGGAAGAGGACAAGGAGGTGGCAGATTTGATAGACAGGGGAGAGGAACTTCTCGATGAGGATTATGTCACTTTTGTAAGAAACTGGGACACTATATGACATATTGTGGCAAACTTGCTGATCTTCCACAAAAAGATGGGCAAGGGAACTCAAGAAATGGAGGAAAGAAAAAGGTTTTCCAAACTCAAGTTCATGATGAGCAAGAGAACAAAGAAACCGAACTGGAAGAGGAGCTTGAGGAGCTTGAGGAGCTTCTTCTTAATCCGAAAAACACTGAAAAGCATGTCGACATTCCACGGAGACAAAAGTGTGCTTTCGGAGGTAAGAGGGATCCACCTGAAGATGGGTGGATCATTGACTCAGGGGCCTCAATAAATATGTGCAAAGATAAAAGGTGGTTCACTAAACTGAGAAAGATCCCAACATCTGTGATAGAGTACGGAGATGGTAGAGTAGAAACCACAAGTTTTGTTGGAACTGTTGACTTGAAGGTTCTAGTTAATGGAAAGGCCTCAATTGTAACACTTTGAGAGGTTCTTTACATTCCACAGGTTAGTAAGAACTTGGTCTCAACATCTGTCCTAAATGAAAAGGAGTTTGAAACAGGAACTAGGAAAGGAATCTCCACAGCAAGCTTTGATAATGAGGTTTATTTCATAGCTGATAAGGGCAGTCAGGGAATGTTCGGAATTGTGCTTTGTAATGAAAAGAGTGTTCTCTACTCGTGTGCAAGTGAGATGATCCTTTGGCACAAAAGGTTAGGGCATGTGCATCTAGATAGATGAAAGAAAGTGAAGAAAAAGGGAATAGTGGAGGGTATTACTTTTGAGGATGATGAGACCTTTGATGATTGCAGTGGATGTGCCTAAAGGAAGATTCATAGACATCCATTTCCAAAGGCAACCACATATAAGAGAGAGAAAGTATTGGATCTAATTCACACTGATGTTTGGGGACCTGCTAGATATGCTTCACATGGGGGGAAGAGGTGGATGTTAACTATCACAAATGATTGGTCTAGATACACGAAGGTATACTTTCTCAGACATAAGTGAGAGGTATTGAGATGTTTGAAAGAGTATAAAGTATGGAGTGAAAAACTACACGAAACCTCAATAAAAGAGATAAGAAGTGATAATGGGAAAGAATACACCTCAAAGGAATTTGAAAAATATCTCAAAGAAGAAGGAATTCATCATGAGAAAACTGTTTCATATAATCCGAAACAAAATGGAGTAGCAAAAAGAGTGAATAGAACTTTTGGAGATATGTCCAAAAGTATGTTAACTGATAAGAGGATAGGGTTGCACTTTTGGGCGGAGTCTATGAACTATGCTAATTTCATCAAAAATAGAGTTCTAACTTCAACAAATTAGGAGGAAACTCCGTATGAGAGGTGGACAGGAAGAAAGCCTAATTTGTCTAGTTTGAGAGTGTTCGGAAGTCAAGTAATGAAGAGAAGTCCATTGATCCATTCAAATATAATAAGGAAGTCAAAATCAGATTTGAAACGGATCAGTTTTCTGACTTTGACTTTGAAAATGAAGAGAAGGAAAAGGGAGAAAAAAGAAAATCTGCAGATTTACCAAAGAAGGAGGAAAGGACAGCATCCCAGGCAACGCCACAATACGAAGTGGAAACCGAAGAGGAACTTGATGAGACACCGGAATTGGAAGATAGAAGAGCTGAAAATCTCCCTAAACGAAACCCAAGGATGCCTTCCATACCGGCGTCTGATTTTGAAAGGGGAAGAAGAAGTAGTAAACAACTTCAAAAAAGACAAGTAAATAACCAACTAAGAAAGATGTCTCACCCAGATAAACCTCAGACGTACTTAGAGGCCATAAACACTGTAGAAAGTAGCCGGTGGATCACAGCTGTAAATGAAGAAATGGCCTCTATCATGGAAGCCAATACATGGGAGTTGGTAGATTGTCCATCGGATCGAAAACCGATCGGATGTAAGTGGGTTTTTAAACTTAAATTAAACCCGGATAATACCATTGAGAGGTACAAAGCTAGGTTAGTTGCAAAATGATATACTCACAAAGAGGGGATAGACTACGAACAAACCTTTGCACCTGTTGTCACATTTCCTTCTGTTAGAATCCTTTTAAGTGTAGCTGTAGCGGATGATATGGAATTCCACCAGATGGATATTAAAACGGGCTTTTTGCACGGAGAGTTGGAAGAAGAAGTTTACATGAGGCAACCGGAAGGATTCGTGGAAAGTGGGGAAGAAAACAAAGTTTGCAAACTGATAAAATCACTTTATGGGCTTAAGCAAGCCCCGCGACAGTGGAATATAAAGCTCGACGAATTTCTGACCTGTTTCGGGTATATCAGAATTAGTTCAGATCACTCCATATATTTATTTGAGGATGAGGATGGAGTAATATTTATTGCTATTTATGTGGATGATTTGTTGGTCTTAAGCAAGTCCTTAAATAAAATTAACAAACTAAAACGGGATCTTAGAAGCCGCTTTGACATGAAAGATCTCGGCGAAGCAATGTACATTTTGGGAATTCAAATGGAGAGAGATAAAGGGAATAGGATTATAAGACTCACTTAGAAAGAAGCAATTGGTAATATGCTAGAAAAATTTCAAATGGAGAAAGCTAACGGATGTACTACTCTCATGGATTTGAAGAAAGTGAGTGAGGGGAGTGAAGAGGGAGGAATATTGATCATAAATGATGAGATAGATGAGATAGAAAGAAGATTTATGAAAAATATCCCTTATCGACATATTGTAGGCAGTTTAATATATTTTATGAATTGTACGCGGCCGGATATAGCTGCAGCCGTAGGAGTCCTCAGCAAGAGTCTTAATGAACCAGAAAGAGAACCTAGGAGGCTGCCTAAAGGGTGATGAGGTATCTGGTGGGGACAAGGGAATTCTGGTTCCATTTGGGAGGGGAGCACACTGACATCACAACATGGAGTGATGCCAGTTATGGAGATGTGCCTTTAAGGCGGTGTACGACTAGATATGTGTTGCATATTGAATCCGGTGCATGCTGTTGGAGTAGCAAGCAACAGAAAGTAGTTGCTCAGTCCACTATGGAGGCTCAATACATGGCTTCCTGTGCTGCTACCAAAGAATTAATGTGGGTGAAATCTCTTCTTGAAGGACTTGGGTTCATGAAGACAGGAACTCAGAATGTTTTTTGTGATAATCAAGCTGCAATCTCTATTGCAGCTAATCCGAAACATCACTTCAAAGCTAAGCATATGGATATTAGACTAAGCTTTGTCAGAGAGAAGGTTGAAAATAAAATCATTAAACTGGTTCATAAAACTGATAAAGAAATTATTGCAGACATGATGACAAAACCAGTACCTTCCCCTAAGTTGATTTATTGTAGAGAAAACTGTGGATTAAAATTGAAAAGTGACTAAGAATTAAGGGGAGTGTTGAAAAGAGGTAATTAACAGTTCACTTTTATAGTTTAGTTAGAATGTAAAGAGAGAGAAAGAGAGAACCAAAGGCACGCAATGGCTGCCGCGTCATTTAGGAGGGAGAATGAAATAGAACGTATTTTACTATTTGTAGCAAAATACTGCCTCTAGCCGGATTTGAACCGGGGTCTACGGAATACTATTTAGACCTTAGCCTTATCCATTAAGGCACTAGCGAAACGATATACGTATTACGTTTCACGCATATTTATCTATTTGTTAAACGGACTAATTTGCACAAGACTAACGAAAACACGCATTAGTCAATTCATGCATGGAAGCGAATCGAAGCCGCATAAATACAAATGATCGGACGACCACAATTGCAGCCGCCACCCGCAATAACTTTCGGCGGCTTTTGGGGATACCGTCACGCGACGCCACGTGGCACCATACTATTGGATACCGGAGAAGATGGGAGGAGGAACCATGGCTCCCGTTTTGACAGGCATCACTTTGAAAGCCATGTCGTACAATGTCCGTACAATAAGTATATCGCCTAATGTACCTTCTTGTATTATATAGTGTTTCCATTGGACTAGGGTTTAGTAGTAGGCAGTTGTGAGTAGGCAGACCAGGACTTAGTGAAAGTTAGGTACCTCTCTCTAAGAGAGCTTGTAACTATAAATGTCATCTTTGACCAACCATAACTTACTGCTTAGGGGAGCAAATTCAGTGATTCTTTTTGCGTTTGACTCAAAGGAGTCTTCTCCTCACAGGGGTGAGAGTGGTCAGAATATTTGTGTGCCTGGTCGGCGCTTATTCAGCGGGAAAGTAAAAGGGGCAAATATTATCCTAGAGGTTTTACATAGGCTGCTCATTCTCTGGGTCAATGGAGACCACAGAATTGAAGTTTTAAATGTAAGAGGAGGCAATTGAATGATGCGCATCTTTGAGTCTCATGCATTATATGACCTTCTCCAATACCCACTTCTATTTCCATATGGCGAACTAGGGTGGCATTTTGGTTTGACAATGGAAAATGGAAGACGTGTGTCTCCAAGAGCATATGTAGCCTATCGGTTGCCAAATTTGGGGGTCGGGCGGTCGCAGTCGGTTAATTCACCAGGAAAAAAAAGTTGGTTACGGTCGGTCAAGCAAAAAAACAAAAAAAAACTGAAAATTTTGTACTGTCCATACAATCCAACATTATTGTACTTTGTACTCTTTGGTATCGTGGAAGTATTTGACATCATGATTACCATCGCAAATCTGACACGGTAGTAAGACTATTCATTTCGCAAATCGTAGGGAAGGCGACAAATCATAATTATTGGCGTTGTAGTATAGTACCTTTTTAAATAGTGTGGTTTACTATCGGTGTCTGACCATGCAAAATTGTACCATATTAACGAAAAAAGTAAAAAAAAATGATTTAATACATGCCATTATGATGTAACTACGTTTTCACAACCCGCGTAGTGCAACGTCATAATGATATAAAATTGTACGTTTGTCAGATTATGATAATTACGATTTGTTGTGGAATAAATGCTTTCCGCTAAAAACAACGAGCTTTGTAATTTTGTACTTTTTCGGTAACGGTCGGGCACGCTTAGTCGCAAAAAATCAAGTTTTGGTTAACTTTTATTTTCGTAAACGCCGGTCGGTTAACGGTTAACAATTTTGGAGCGTGACATAACCCGGTCGGTCGTCGGTTACTCAAGTTTAAAAAAAAAAAAAACGGTCGGTTTCGGTTATGTAAATGTTTTACTTTTGCGATCTCTGACGTCTGTTGTTTACATGAGGGTAAATGCAAGAAAGGATTTCCAAAAGTATTTTGTGCGGAGACTCAAGAGGACGGTAAGGGATATCCTATGTACAGGAGACAAAATAACAGTCGTGTTAAAAAAATATGGTCAAACACTTGATAATCAATTTGTGGTACCATACATTTTTGGTTTTCGCACAAACTCAATTGTCATATTAACGTCAAAGTGTGCTCAACAATAACATTGGCCAAATATATGTACAACTATGTGTACAAAAGGCATGATCGCGTCGCAATGTTATTGGGAAACAAAGAGCCCAGAGACGAAATTCAACAATAGTTAGATGCTTGATATGTGTTCGCATTGGAATCATGTTGGCGATTGTTTGAGATCCCCTTACAAGCTAAGTCTCAAATTGTAGAAAAGCTTCCCGTGTATTTACCTCATCAACAGATTGTCGTGTTTCATTCAACAGATAATGTATTTACCTCATCAACAGATTGTCGTGTTTCATTCAACAGATAATGTGTCAACAGTTTTGAATTGTGCTTTATCTACCAAACTTACAAGTTACTTCGACTTATGTGCCAATGATGAGACCGCACGATCCCTTTTGTATCCCGAAATCCCTAAATATTACATTTGGACGAATTAACTTTGGAAAAATTGATTAAGTGTTAATTAGAGTGTCATAGGGAGAATGGTTACTTGCTCACCAGTTGAACCCGAACGTTATTACATGCGTTTTTTACTTTGCTATAGACAAGGACCTTTGTCATTCAAAGATTTGTGTACTATCAAAGGTGTCGAATATGCCACATTTGCCAAAGCTGCAAGTGCAATGGGACTTCGCGATGATCATGTAGAGTGGGAAAAATGCATAGAAGAAGCAGTAACATTCCAAACGCCAAAACAACTTTGACACCTATTTGCCACAATCCTCCTCTGTGCTAATTTTCAATCCGCAAAATCCTTATGGGCAAAACACTTCCAAGATAGGTCTAAGGATATCCACCATAGAAATCGCGCGAATTACAAAGCTCACAAGTCCCGTAATAATGAGAATCTTCAACGAGAACAAGTATACGAGACTTTATTGGAACCCAAACAATTCCTACGTGGCGGCGTTAAATCAATTATAGACTATCCAGCTCTACCCTAATTGGCACACTATCCAGAGCATCTCATTCGTAAAATACAAAACCGAAATCCATTAATAGATGTTGAAAAATCCTACAATCTTCAAGACATGACACGGGTGTTATCTTCGGTTTCCACACTCAATATGGAACAGAAAGAAGCATAATTACGTAGTTACAAATGCGGTACAAGGTACCTCAAAGGTCGAAACTTGTTTTTTTCTTAATGGACTTTGAGGAACAGAAAAAATCATTTTTCATAGAGAAGATTTTGGCAAAAGTGCATACTAACGACAAAAAAGCTATCGTTGTTGATGTAAGTGAGGTAGCAGCATTGTTATTGACATAAGAAAAGATAGCGCACCCAAGATTTAAGCTTCCATTAGATATAGATGCTCAATCTACATGCAATATCTCTTCTCAATCAGATCTTGCAGAGTTATTTCGTCAAACCTCTCTAATCGTTTGGGAAGAAATTTCTATGGCTCGTCGACATCTACTTGAGGCAGTGGATAGAACATTGCAAAATTTACGAAGAGATCACAAACCATTTGTGAATGTAGTGTTTTTCATAACGGGCGACTTTCATCAATGCCTCTTAGTCATTCAAAAAGCCACAGTTGCTCAAGTCATCGTAGCATGCGTAAAAAACAACCCCTTATGGCAAAAATTCAAACAGGTTCGTCTGAATATAAATATGCGCGTTTGCACAACTCAAAATGACATTGCCGCCTCAACACTTTAGGAATTCGCCGACTTCTTGCTTCAAGTTGGGGAGGGGCGACACGAACCACACCCACAATAAGTACCAGAGTACGTAAAGCTCCCAAAAGATACAGTGCTACACAGAAGCAATTGAAATTCTATGGGCTCCATTGCCACACAGAATTCGTAGATCCAAAGAAGCTAATCTAGATTGTGCCGACTCCAAGTTTACATAAACCCAAATGATTGACCCCTTGACAATTAGAACCCCATTAAAGCTTCACCCTTGTGAAATAAGACTTTTGTGTGTTCAGTTCCACCACAGAATGCAAATTTAGAATATGAGTTTTGGATAACATTCCCCAATTTGAATTTCCCCTGAGTCCGCAACAAAAAAAATCACTAAATTTGCTCCCCTGAGCATTAAGTTATGGTTGTTCAAAGACAACATATTTTTACATATGGCCTTTGGGAGAGAGGACTTTCAAAAAATATGTCTAAGTCCTAAGAACCTACTCATAACTACTCTAGACCAATCAAAACATCGTACGCTAAACAGTGTACATACAAAGTACGGTAGCCGCCGTACTTTATGTACGGAAATATTCGGCACCACTCTCGGTCCGCCACGTGGCAGACTAGTCAACGCCATTCTGTCCCTTTCTTCTCCGGCATCATATAGGATGATGCCACGTGTCATTTTCCTCCATATTCGCGAAGTACGGCCAAAAACCTTTCCGGCATGCCGGCACTCACGTGTGCCTTCCGTTCGTAATTCGGCGATCAATGTCGGTCGTTCGATCTGACGGTGCGTCGAAAAATGTTGACCGTTGAAATTCAACGGTTGCCATTCCGTGTTGACCGTTGAATCTCTACGTCGCTTCGTTTTGTAATCCATGAATAGATTATGTAGATTACAACCACGTTTATATACGTTTCGATGAAAATATATGTATCGTTTCGTTAACGGTTTAGTGGATATGTCGTTTGCCTATATTGCAATTACAGACGCAGGTTCGAATCCGGCATTGGGAATATTTATGTTAAATGTCTTCTTCTCCGTAGCGTTACACTTTAATTAGTTATCAATCTATACGATTATAGTTTTTCATTAAGACCTAAGGGATAAGGCGGCCAACTATGCCATGCGTCACACAACTAAAAGACTTAGGATCAAATCCGGTTTAGGCTAACAATTAGGTCATCTTACTTTCTGACTATGGCGGCGGCCATGGCTATCTCTGTCTTCTAGTGACTACGACAAGTATGGATGACTTTTGAATACCATCTGACAGACACATAGAATAAATTCATACCTAGAAAATACACAAATATCAACAGCAATGACACAAATACAAATTTGGAGAACTTCATTCAATACACCTTTCCAAACGTAACAACGCAATACATTTGCGATGCATACTTCTCAAATCCTGCTATACTATCTCCTCGCAATCTAGATGTTAACATTGTCAACAACTTGGTAATGAGAAAAATACCATAACAAGAGCATGAGTACATTTCTATAGACTCAATGGCAATCGAAGAACTTGATCAACAATTATTGTTGCAACAAGAATTCCTCAACTCTTAAAGTGACATCCCACCGAACAACCTCAACCTAAAAACATGTACACCAATTATTCTCCGAACTTTGTTTATCACAAAGTTATTTAAGTCTCCAACTATCAATATGAAAATTTATATAAACAGTTATCCACAATCCATAATGCCTATAATTAAATCAAAGTTTACTTAAATAACATAATTATATATTAAATACATTTTCTTTAACATAAATCAAATTAATGCAAGTTCACATGGTTGTTTATATGTTTAAACACCAAGATAAATATGCATTTAAACACAAACCACAATCTGTAATTTCAATAATTTAAATCATATTAATGGAAAACAGATAACCAGATATTGAATACATATCAATTAACATTTATCAATCTGAAACAGGTACACCAATCATTCTATTGCGTAATATCAACGGTGAAAAGGGACTTTTAACGGAACCAAACTCCAAGTGGTGGGTCTTTCCAAAAACTGCATTCACGCAAAAATACTCATAGGTGTTACACAAAACACCAAAATTTTCATTCCGCATATATCGACGATCAGCAACGAAAAAACTTTGCCATTCCAAATCAAACGGCGACAATTTCTACAAGTAGGATTTGCTATGACAATCAACAAAGCACAAGGACAATCAATACCCCACTTGGGTCTGTATTTTGCCCAATTAGTGTTTGCACAGGGACAACTATGTGGCATTGTTGCAGGTCACTTCACGGGCCAATGTAAAAGTGTTGATTGGATAATTGATACTTGAGGATGAAAACCGAACGTATACCAAGAATGTTGTTTACAAAAGTGTTATTAATGCAGTGTAGATCATAAGTGACAGAAGTAGGCAAATGATATGCCAAGGTTATGATTTCAAATGCATATTTGTGTAATAAAACACATCAACATGAAATCTGTATCTAAAAAATAACATTTGATTTTCAGCAGTTACACATAAATATAGGCGGAGAATTGTTAGTTAAGTATATTTAGTCTATTGAAATTGCTAGAGCAACACACTATTAAACGTATTACAAAGGTGACACTTAGTCATCAATTAACTCGTTTAATCTCAACTACGACGTTCCTGTTGTGAAGTAGACTAAATATGATTATGAACTTCAAAACATATTTGTTTGCACATGATGACATCTAACATAGGACATTCTCTCGGTTTAAAATTGTCTATATTTGTGTTGTAAATCAAACACCCTATGGTTGTTATTCCCAACTATAATTTACATTTGTATAGTTCATCAAAAAACCCACTTGTAGTTGTTCCCAAATATAGTGTACAAAAACTCTATACAAGCATAAACACACACAACATGAACCTTGCCCGTGTAAAAGGCATTTTTGGTCTTGTTAGTTAAGTCGATGAATAAACGATAAAGTCCATCAGCGGATTCTGCCTTCATTAGAATTTACAACATCCGTGTCAATTTGATTTCAGCTTATCTTTTCCTTTGAACGTTTTGACTGAATTGCGATCGAGCGTTCAACATTTGTACGGTCTGTAAGGAATTTAATTCAACAATCTTCCTCTCACGCCTCTTCTCCTATCTCTTGTCCTTGTCCTCATCACTGTTGTTCATTCATACTCTTCGAAGAATTCGAAAAAGACAAATTAACTGCACTTGAGAACAAAAACGAAATTTAACTTTACCATTAAAACATCGGAATCCAGAAATTCGATATATACCGAATATCGGCAACAGGCCCTTGATACCCAACATTACTGACAATGTCCCTACATTTTGCACCTTTAAGGGTTATTTAAGGGATTTTTCGGGCTTTATAGTACATTTCTTCACATTCCGTATGTTTGAGTATAACTGCCCCACACTTTTCATACATGTAAGTACATCGTTCGTAGTTTTTTGACATGTTAGGGTTATATATTTTAGGTTTTGTAGGGTACATTTCCGTACATTCCCGTATATTTCAATACAACTGCGCTACACTTTTCGTGCAGTTACGTATAGTGGTCGTACATTTTCGTATATATTAGGGTAATTAAAGGGGGGATTTTAGGGTTTCTAAGGTACATTGTCGTACATTCCTATATATTTGAGTACGACTGCCAAAAAAATGCTGTACCATTAGGTTTGATATGGTACAATTTCCGTATATTACTGTACAATTCTGTTAATTTTCCGTACAATTTTAGAGTTTTTAAGGATTTTATGTGATTACGCACTTCGTACATTTTCGTATATGTTCGTACAGCGCAAACTAAACGGATTTTAAGAAAAGTATGAAAGTCGCGAAGACAACGTTAAATTCAGAAAAAAAAATCCAAATCCGTACGAATTGGACAATAAGGGCTCAAACCATTACATTGGCTAAAAACTCTATACAAGCATAAACAGTTAAACACAAACAACACGAACCTTGCCCGTGTAACGGGCTCATTTTGTCTTGTAATTTATAAACGCTAGTAACGATTCACGGTGTAGTGTCAACTGTTACAAGACTGTGAAAGGTAAAAAGTTCGTTTATTCAATTATTAGTTAAAACTATGTTTAAACGATAAATTCCTTCAACGGATTTTGACTTCATTAGAATTTACAACATCCGTGCCAATTTGATTTCAGCTTTTCTTTTCCTTTGAACGTTTTGACTGAATTGCGATGGAGCGTTCAACATTTGTACGGTCTGTAAGGAATTTAATCCAGCAATCTTCCTCGCACACCTCTTCTCTCCTCTCTCTCGTCCCTGTCCTCATCACCCTTCTTCATTCATACTCTTCGGAGAAGACAAATTAACTACACTTGAGAACAAAAACGAAATTTAACTTTACCATTAAAACATCGGAATTACTATTTCATAAACCTCCGAAGCAAATGTTATCGGCACATCCAAAAACACATTGCACATCCAAAACACATTTTCCTTAAAATTAAAATTAGGGAACCAACACGTTTCATAAAAAAGTTTTGAATTACATTCCTAAACCTTTTCATGTGGTCACTCTGATCAAATATATTGTACGATTAGATCTAAAATGTACTAAGCATTTGTTGTTGAAACAGTTTCGATATTTCTAATGACAACTAAAAATTGGTTCACGGACTTAAATGTAAGATTCGAGCACTAAAAAAAATAATTTTTTCACTATTTGTAATCACAGGTAGAACTGTTTCACAGACTTAGGGTAACATTCCATTAGGCGGTTCCAGTAAATGTACGGACAAGTCTATCGACCGCATTCATGGAAGTTCGCTCTATTGTGTCGAGCCAGTAACAAATTTTCCTTAATTATGATTGGCGCCACATAGGTTAGAGTCCATATTCTAAAAATCTTAAAAAATCTACAAACGGAATATCTATACGAAATATTTGTTCGACCCGAGGAAGTTAATGATTCGTACGTAAAGTTTTCGGCCAGATTTTGATTTTGAAAATGGAAATCAAAATTTCGAAACGGAACGGCAAAAAGACGAGGCAAACTTTGAAGGTCGCGTCAAACTTTGAATGTCAGTGGATGTTAGACGGAGCGTGCGAGGATATTTTCACGTGACCTGTATTCAGCGTGGCAAGAGTCACATGGCATGTACGACGTGTTCCCCTGTGGTCGCTTGTTCAAAGTAGATATTTTTTGCTTTTTCACGTGTACCAATGGTAATCTTCCAGTGGGCGCGATTGCTTCGCAACTCTCAAAGTGAAACATCCAAAGGTCAGGAATTACGCCTACATCATTGGAGTTCCCGACAACTTTCCTGTAGTCACTATACAAAGTGCTTGCCTCATAAACGAAAAAAGGTAAAATAAACTATCCTACGTAAAAAAATATTACTTGCTGGCTACATCTCAGTATATAGGGTTTTGACGAATATACAACAAAGTATTGCCATTATTTTATGACAAACACTTTTTCTTTCGACTAGTCGGCTGCTGTTCTTTGGACAAAAAGAAGCGGTCGCATCATTTCGTAATCTTCATGATCATGCATGTGACAATGCCACACGTATCCCGGAGAATGGGATGGATCAAAAGGAAAAACTCCTCCATCCTTCACATAGAAACACAACACAAACAAGCAAAACCGTCAGGATTCTCCAGCAGTTTCGCAAAATACATAGTCACCAAATTCCAAATGTTTGCACATTACTACAAAAAAAAACTCGTTTAGTCGTACAAACAGACACTCTTCACAGGGATGTTTTCAGTGCACGCAACTCTAATAGCTGTCATCAAAGTGATACAAAATTGAGACAAACTGTTATTGCAACTTTCAGCAACTGACAGTGTTGAATTTTTGTTTTCTCCAAGACCACAGTCATCCGAAACCATTCAACAATCTCATAAAGACCCAAAAAAGACATTTGCCTTTAGATCATGCGTATAGCTCCCGAATGTTTTCGTCACAACTTCCTCTCAATTCGATGGATACAAAAAAAAAAAAAAAAAAAAAAAAAAAAAAAAACTTACCACAGGAAGAAACCGCACGAGAATACGGAGAACCGCCATAGAATTTACAAGAGCGGTGTCCTTCCATCCGTTCTCATTAGGCAACGGAGGCCTCACATTTTCCGTATAACATTGTGTTGTTCCGGATTTTAAACCACACGTGCCCGCAATGTAAGACTCGAGATCGAAAGCTTGTCGACTCAAAATACGGAATTTAACCGCATGGAGATGGATAGTGTGCTCGGAAGCCGAAAAATTAATGATGTTCCAAATCTCAGTGTCTCCCTGTTCATTTGTGCGCACGAAAAAGGCCAAGAAATAGTACTATCGTGTTAGTTTGCAAAATATATGGATCGTAAAATATGCATAGTGCAGCTGTAAAGGATAAAAAAGCAACTTGACAATTCAATTTAAAAAACACAACATAAGAAACAGTCGATAAGTAGAAACATTTTTTTGAAAGAATAAGCCAAATATGTGTGATGTTAACCATTTTTTTATACTTTAATCTGCTAGCGTATCAGAAAATTTAATGGAAATTGGAAAGGAAAACGCACCACAGTCACAATTTCTGTTGCGGGATCGTCAAATATAAGGTTATCGACCGTCGTTCGAATTCCTCCTACCGAGGTCGGCAATCCCTCGACTTCAAAAGTTTCATTTGCAGGTAGATCCAGAAATTGAGCAACAATTTGCAAATCTCTCTCAGTTATCACCGGAGGAATTTCAATGAGACTTATATTAGTAAGAATGGAAGGAACTGGTAATGAATTTACAAATTTATCACCCACGTGAAATGCCATCAATAATGATAAATTAGAATTATCATCATTTACAAGAAAAATTGTTCCTCCGGCTTTCACTTTAACTCCAAAATCGAAAATAATGTCCATCCTTTCGCCGGGTGAAATCATCACTTCGGCTAAATCTACTGGTGTTTGTAGATATCCTCCATCGGTCGAAATTTGTGTGAAATTCAAAAATTCTCCATCAGGAACTGCCGTACTATTGGAACCAATGGCAGAAAGATCAGGCTTTTCAACATAAAGAAAACGGAAAGAAACTTGTAGTAGATTACATGAATCCAGAAATCGAAATCGATACTTAGTTCTATCGACATTTAGGTACGGAAACGCCTGTTTCCAACCCAAAAAGGAAAAAAAAAGGAAAAAAAAGAAGAAAAAAGTTGTTAAAAAATCGGCTGCGACCCCGAGCTCCCAGTTTAACATATGGAGTCCTTCCGAGTTCAGTAATTGTTAGCAAGTATCACTGCGAATCTGAATTTCTTAATTTTCATAAATTACAAAATTAACTGCCAAACTAGTATGAAAAATCAGGTCATTTCGACTGGAAGGAAACAAACAAATATAATAAAACAAAAAGAAAAACAGGGAGACGGAAAACATAAAAAAAATACAAAAAGAAAGTATGAAACGTCGAGAAAAACCAGCAAAACCAGAGCATAGATCCCACCTTTCCGTTAATTGCGACAAACTCTTGGTAATCCGAATTGTGCGTAGTATAGTCACTCCAAAACAATTGCCCAGTGTAATTAACAACTTGATTTGTGAAAACAAGTGGAATATCGTAATCACCCGTGGGTAAATCCTTCTGAAAATCTTCTCCATGGGAATCGTGAATGTGGTATTGTCCAATAAGACCTGCATTGTTAACGCTCTTGTGTCAATGGTTTTCAAAATCTGACTTGAGAATTTTGTTCTCTCCTTCCCCTTCTCTCTATCCATATCCCTCTTTACAAAATCCCAATCCCATAGTCCTTCTCACCCATATAGATGCCAAGTCTTGGTGAAGCCCTCAATCTATCCATCCCACTCCCATTCCATCTCCCTCTCTCTATCCTTCTCCCTACCTCTCCCTGTCCCTGTCCCGCTCTCACATTCGGAATGCCCTTGTGTCGCCTAGCTAGAGAGATTCCCTTCTCCCCACCTCCCCACCCTCCCTCCCTCCCTCTCCCTCTCCCTCTCGCTCCCTCCCCTCCCTCTCACCCATGTAGATGCTGAGGCGTGTTAGGCCCTTGGTGTGGTCGTGATACCAAAGAGTCGCGGGAGGTTGGGTGTTCAAATAGGTATAAAGGGATTTCTTATACGTGGGACCGGTCTCTCCCTTGGCGGTAAACCATGCGTCCGGATGACCGTCGGATGCCGGCTCAGTTTCTCCTCCATGGAGATGCATCACTGCCACGTGGAAACACAGTACGGTCAAACTTGCTGACGTGGCAAGGTAATCACTGCCACGTGGAAACACAGTACGGTCGGACTTGCTGACGTGGCACGGTAAGACATCGCCACGTGATACCGTACACACAGACTGGTGTGGAGAGTTGCTGACACGTGGCAAAACACAAAGCATTGCCAGGCTGGTCTTCGAGAGTTGCTGAAACTTAGGATGATACAGCGCAATGACACGTGGCACCACACATAAGGACTGGTGTTTGAGACTTGCCGACACGTGGCAAGACACAAGGTATTGGTTTCGTACTTGCTGACGTGGCAGGATAAAGCCATGACATGTGGCACCACACATGAAGGTTGGTGGTAATGACTGCTAACAAGTGGAGAAACAGGTGCCAAGGAGTAAGGGTATTGGTAGACTGGGTGATAATTAGGAAAGCCTGTGGAGAGCTTGCTATGAGATTTGGTGACACGTGGCATGAGATGTGGTAAGGAAACGTGGCAAGGGACAGATTATGGTTTGAATTTTCATGCTTTGCTTTTTCAAGTTGTTGGGAATGGGACGGAAAGGAGCTAGAATATATGGCGATAATTTTGTATTGACGTATAAAGTTTGGTTTACATGTGGTTAAGGAAAAGTTTTAGCTTAAAAAATTTCTAAGCAATGGTTTGAATTGGGATGTCAAGGGCTTTGAAACGACGCTTGGTCTTTCTTTTTAACTTTTACCAATGGTCAATACTGAGGCGGAAACTCGGGTGTCAATTTATGAAAAGGTTTGTTACGGACTTTGGAAATTCACCCACGGAGTGCCACCAGTTTCTAAAACTTGGATGAAAGTTTATGGGAAACAATTGGAAAAAAATGGGTTTCGAGTTCGAAAAATCACCTATTGGGATGCCTCCGTCTTTGGCTCTTGCAAACTTTGCTTGAAAAAGGACAGCGGGTAAGAAATATTCTTCATCGGTAATATAATTGGCCCATTGAATTTTTGTCGGAATACCCCTTTCCGCTTTTATGACAGGTCCGGGAGTTGTGGCGGTTTTTTTCGACGTTCCGTAACCGTAAAGTTTTGTGGCCGGAATGTCACGATGGAGTTGCTGCGAAAAAAATAACAAAATCAAATGAGAGAATGAGATAAGGGGGCGGGCGCGAGAGGAGGGCGAGAGAAAGGAGGGCGAGAGAGAAGGAGGGCGTGAGAGAAAGGTTGAGAAGATTTAGTAACACCCAGGTGAGGGAAACAGTACCGGAAATTGTTCCAAACCCAAAATGAGAAACAAAACACTGGATGGAGGGATGGAGGGAGGGAGAGAGGTAAGTTTTATTAACACCTTATGTGAGCCAAACACTACCGGAAATTGTTCTAAAATCGAAATAAAAAAAGAACACAGGAAAAAGAAGGGAGGGAAGAAGGGAGACAATGTAATTCTTGTCACGCAATTAAAAAAAAAATGGGTATGTAAAAGAAAAATTAAAGGTTGAAGTTAAAACAGGCAAAATAGGTAAAAACAGGTAAAAACAGGTTAAAACAGGTTAAAACAGGTACCTTTCTGTTCAATTACAGACCAAATTTAGTGCAGCATGTGCAAAAGTGAATGCTTAATCGAATAAAATAGAAAAATTGGAATTAAAATCTCACTTGATTAATGATATAAGCTCCCAAATGGATGGTTTCTCCGGTTGATCCGTTAATGGAAGGCGGAATCGGCAACGGATCCACAAAAAGACAATAATTGGGAAACGCCGAAACGCAATCATTAGCTATTATGGGATCCTTAATTCCATTAATATCTGCATAAGAGAAACAGAAAAATTCAAATTTTATAAGGTTTTGCTCTTTCTTGCACATAATTCACGAGTAAAAACACAAATTTGAACCGATGCGTCTGTAACAAATCTCTTCTTTATTGAATAGTTTGACCTCTTTCTTATATATTACGTTAAAATTTCGAAAAATTTCTAGCCAGTTTAAAAAGAAAAAGCAAAAGAGGTTTACCTGGATGGATTCCGAGCCGCCGCCTGAATCCACCCCGAGACCTTGCGGAAACTAAAATAATGAGGGAGAGGAGAGAGGAGAGAAAAAAGAGAGAAAAGAGGGAAAATGACGCCATGAGGTGTAACCAGCTTGGGCAGTCGAAAAGAGGGAAGGGAGAGAGCGAGAGGAAGGACACGAGGAGAGAGAGTGGGCGAGGAATTAGGTTAAAAATCTAAAATTAGGAATTGGATACTGTATGTAGTATGAAAAAGATTGCCCTAGTTTTAGTTATGAAAGTCGGGAAAGTGAAACTGTATTTATAGACGACAAAATGATTCATTTCTACGGGACCAATGAAAGTCTGCCATTATTCGAGTTTTGAGAACTAGCGTGATCTTCGGAACGTCTGTCAGAGCGAGTCATTCGTCGAGCTTTCACAATGTTATACTTTTCCACGTGTCCTAATGACTACAATAAGTGATGGTCTAGCTGGCGCATACGATCTCTTCACGTTCGAGAATCCGCCGTTGAACTTGGATTTAGCGGTCCGATGGGGTTAAAACTTTTAACATCCGTACATGGTCCTTGCGCCGACTGTATCGTCCTCCGCATCTTTCGGGAATCACGTGGGGAGCCCACGTATGCAAATTCCAACATTGAAAACCTATCGAAACATTTGGGGGCAAGTCTCACCAAACGATAAACAACACTACAGGACAGTACACCGTGTATCTCAATACAGTACAGTGCAGTACACCGTGAATCTCTACTACAGTGCAGTAAAGTACTCCATGTATCTCTACTTCAGTACAGTGCAGTACACCATGTATCGCTATTAGTGTTAATGTTTTTTTAGCCACCCGTACACACATGTCAGATTGTGGATCTGACGGTTGCGATTGAAAGGTAAGCTTACCAGCTTTCGATTTGCAGTCGCAAATTGAAAATCGGACAATTGTGTACGGAAAACAGATGTTTTAAGTGGCAAAAAAAACATTAACACTAATAGCGATAAACGGACTACTGTACACCGTGAATCGCTATTAGAGTAAAAGAATAAATAGCGTAAAAAAAAAATAGTGTTATTAACGTTAATTGGGAAAAAAAAAATCAAAAAAAAACATATATACTAATTAATAGTGTAGGGTATCGAGGACCAATTGTCGATATTCGATATGTACCGAATTTTAGGTACCCGATAATCGATATATCGCCTCGATATATCGATTATCGAAATATCGCGATATTTAACCGATATATCGTATCGTCGATATATCGAGGCTTTTAAAAAAAAAAAATGAAAATTTTCACAGGTCTCCAAAGTCACGAGCCTTCGGACAAGATGACTGTAAAATCTTTGCCGAAAAGAAATACGGTTTTTTCCTGAAAGTCAGCAGAGTGAAGGAGATCTTTGAGGTACATTGACGCGATACACTTGCGAAGTACACGTACGTAATACGCAAGTACGGATTTCCATACGAAAATGGTCGGTTCTCAAATCTTTGACGATTTTAGAGATTTGATCGTCAACTTCCAAGGACCACTCAAATCAAAACACGTATGTAAAAACCTGTTTACAGAAGATACGCGATGTTAACGGAGGCCTCTGTAATACAGCATTTTTGATGTCCGTACTATTACAGATACCTCCTCATGTAACCATACCCCAAATAAGTAATCATATGAATTACAGAATTTGTACTTTTTAGTCGGTTACATTTTGTGGCGTCTACCTCTAAGTCACGGAACGAAAATCACGTCGTACGTGGCGTATCAGAAAATTTGTTTTTTTCGCTAAAATAACATATTATATTAAAATATAAAATATTAAATTTAAAAAATACTATATATCGCAATATATATCGCGATGATTTATGTTGGTCTCGGTACGATATATCGAGGAGTCTGCTCGATCGATATTCGATATATCGAATATCGAAATCATCGCGATATGAATTTACCCGATACCCAACACTACTAATTTGTATGTCTCGTTCAATTAACAAACTCACGTGTCATCCGGCAGATGCTGCCAGGATAGGATATTCACACATGAAATAGTGTTTACGGCAGCTCAGTGCTGACTGAAGCAACTCACGCTACCTTGGAACTACACCGCCAATCGTTATTAGCGTTGTGTACACTAATTCCGTCCCGCTTTTTTTCTTTTTTATTCTCCATTAGTGTAGTTCATTCTATTTTTTTCTTTATTCTATTTAGGGTTATTTTCAGTACGTTGTCTCTTAAATAGAGTGGTGTACGGTTAGTGTCAGACCGTACATGAATGTACCTTTTTAAGTTAAAAAGTACAATAAATTAGTTTTAGTAACCACGGACGCATGAGAATGTGCGTTCTAAAAAGGAAAAAAAACCAGGTCGTAAAAAATCCCGCTCGCACATATTCGTCCGACAGCCGCGTTTCGACCGTGTGAATGTACGATTTGTGTACAATTTATCAGATTTTGTACGAAGACCTATATTAGTGTAAGCATGTTTGCGACCTTCATTTTTTTTTTCAAAGATCCAAATTACAATAACCAAACAATTAGAATGTATGATTTTTTCCAAAATTTTCAAATTCTTAAATAGCGTACACCACGGTAATTATTTTTATACGCTAAAAAAACTTACACGCTAATAACGATTGGCGGTGTACCATACGTTACAAAGTTTAAAAATTAGGGTTCCTACTTGTTGTTCGTTTCGAAAGTAGTGTTGTGAATGGACGCACACACAAAAAACAAAGAAAACCGACAACAAATCAGTCACGATCAATAGCAAAAGGTAATAAATTATATCTTGCCATAAGGTCTTGCTGTAAGGTATGGTACATACGTCGTACTGTACACAAGTACGTATATTATGAAGGAAATACTTACAAAATTACACTTCGTTATGTGTTTCAAACAGCCAAAAAAAAAGAGAAACAGAAAGTGGATAACCCTCGTCTTTTGTGGGTTCGATGAAAGATAAGGAACGCGAGAATTTAGAAAAGAACAAGGAGAGTTGTGGAAACACAATTGGGGATTCTTCGATCATACAGAATACGTTTTTCACGATATTATCGGATACAAGCACGACATGCCTCTTCCCATCGGGTCGAAGTGAAGTTCCCTCTTGTGCCAATCCAGTCTTTCCGGGTTGGCAAGCTGTACTTTCTCTGTGTACTTCCTGGTGTACTTCTCGGTGTACCTTCCGGTATACTTCCCATCGATGCTACATATTCACTCAAACTGTCCGTTATTGCTACCAAACTGAGCGTCAAAACTGTTCATGACATATTAGAGCCACACCGTGCATTGTTAATAGCGTTAATGTCATTTTCACCACTTTAATGAACTTTTCTCTGTGCACACTTCTCAGTATATAAATCCAAGAGTCCAACGGCCGCGAGGAAAGGTACGTTTTTTCTTTCCAATAAACAGTCGCCAAACAAATAACAGAAACGATTAGAGGGGAATTAATTTAAATGACGAAAAAAACATTAATATAAATAACGACAGTTGGATAGTCCACCGTATTGGTCCATCGCAGTTTTTGTTATCATAGTAATCTTCACTGTGAAAAACTCGTAAGTGAAAATCGCATCATTAAAAACCATCCACAAATTTTGGAAAGAAAAGATGTTTTTGGTTTTTTTTTTCTGTGTTTTTTTTTTTTTTGGAAAATACAAAAAAAGCCTCCGACTCCAACTCCAACTCCAACTACTACTCTAAACATTGGATATCCATTGCAAATATGGTATAGATTAAGACAACTAACACCGTATTATGGATCTAAAAACCGTGTATAAAAAATGTTAACAAAACCACAGACGATAACCATAACCCTCGACAACAATTACTTCTTTCCAAGGTTTAGGAGTCAAAAGAGAGGACAATAACATGCATCCACGCCCGTTTCAGAGAGAGGATTTCAAAGGCTTGCGATATCCAACACTTAAAAACCAAAAAAAAATGAAAACCAAAAAAAACGAAAAGAAACCCGAGTTCCAAGAAATCCAAAGTTTTACAACTGACCCGAGTCTTGAAATTAACTCATTAACATGCTCCATGCAACGTTTGTTGCTTAGAGGCTGTTTTCAAAGAGTATAAGAGTATATAGCGTTTACATACTTGTCATGTGTCCCGAATTCATGAGACGGTCGAAATAACATATTGACTATCCTAACTTTCTTCAAATAATTTTTGATACGAACGTCATGTTCTTTGCAAATCTATGAACAGTATACAAGCGTTATAACAAGGCGTGAGAAGTTAACTTTTAAAAACGTAAATAGAAGACATCATTAATATGAATTACACAACATCAACAACTAAACCTCCATTATTTCGTGAATTGCATTCACGCTTACTGACTACTACCAAAATAGGCTTCCTTGTCCAAAAACTTGTCCAAAAATTTGTCCCAAAACTTATCCAAAAACTTATCCAAAAACGTATCCAAAAACGTAACCGAAAACTTTATCCGAAAAAAAAAATGTATCCAAAAAACCTGGCGAATTTGCAGGCTATTCTTTTACAAAGGGTACGGCAACGATCTTGACTGGGATAAACCGTACGGCAATGCATTTGTGGTGAGTGTGGATGCATTCAAGGGTACTGGAGAGAAGTCACCTCCACTCATATAGTTTGGATCGGAGGTCAACATGAGAGATTGGGGAAGATTTGAATGAGAAGTATTCGGTGAACCGAAACCATTGGCAAGACTTTCACGTTTTGATTCCTCTCGAACTTCTATTGGAGTATACATTTCTGGCATACCTGAAAGGCTCGGATTTCGTACCGGACTCCTCGGAGTTCTCGGAGTCAAAGCATAAGGCTTCGAGGGTGAAGACCTAGGAGAAAGACTGGAGTAGAAAGAAGGTGGTGGTGGGGAAGAAGAAAGTCCAGTCCCTCGTGGAGTTTTTGGAGAGCCTAGTATAGGATTTGACGATGATGCCATCACCAGTTTCCTTGCCTGGTCCGCTTTCTCCCTCCGTTCTCTCTCTTCTGACTCTTTCAGTAAGAAGTCAATCCAGAGGTCGCCAAAAGACTGCGAAACAATAGGAAGTGTAAAGCGGTTTTAAGTTCAATGACAGGAAAACTGCACCACCTGTCGCTATTGGAGTTAATCACTCTTAACTCCAGGGACTGGTTTTTTTGCCAAAATCATAAGTTGGTGTTAATAATTTTAGTTTCGTGGCACAAAGAACCACGTGGAGGACATACTTTAGCGTAGTTAACTGTAACAAAGTGTGGACACTATTAGTGCACTAACTCGAATAGCAACTGATGGTGTACATTAACAGGAAGTTACTAACATTTTATGGGTAGTTTACAGTTTTGTGAGTGAACATCAAGTTACTTGTAAAACCATATGAAAGCAATTTATTTACAAAAAACATGACTAAATCCCAACACAGTCTATGAAGGCCCCCAATCAGCATCCCACAGCTTCAAGCCTCAAGCATAGTCCAAATGTGTGAAAACCATTGGAAACACTATATGTGGTTACCTGATAAGATACAAGTAATTACATCGTGACACGTGTACATCTGTAAGTGTATAGCATGAGGTATTCACAAATAGCGTTTCCAATTGTTTCACACATTTGAACTATGCTGCCAAAAGCTCCGTAAGCAAACCCTCCCCCTCCCCCCCCCCCCCCCCCCCCCCCCCCCCCCCCCCCCCCCCCCCCTCCCCCTCCCCCTCCCTCTCTCTCTCTCTCCCTTTCCCTCCCACGTAAGACAAAAATGCACTCACCATATTCTCGTCTGGTGGAAGCGTTGGCTCCGTTTCTTGGGCCACCCCTTTGAGTAGTCCTCCCATCAGCCGCCCCGAGAAACCTAGCACTCCTCTCACTACTCCTCCCTGCCCTCCCTGTTGAGCCAAACCTACTCTCTGTTTCTCCTCTTCTGAAAAACCAAGCATGCGAGACATGAGGTCTAAAACCTGCAAAACCCCATTTAAACAATACAATGCCTTTCAGCTCATGTCTTCACAAATTATCTTAAAAACCCTAAGAAACTGTAAAAAACCTTAAAAAACCCAACATGCTGTGAAATTGGACTTGTATAAAGATGAATGTGGAGTATAACCATCACAAAATGACCAATGTTAAGGAATTGAAGGTGCTAAAAGGACAATGATTTGACGTGTTGTGAATTTGAAAAGAACTACACTGCCCATCGCTATTAGTGTTCGCTATAAGTGTTGATAAACACTAATTTGCCTGCAACTTTTTCTGGTCGAAAATCATAAAGTAATGTTGATAACACCATTTAAAGGAGTGACCTTAAATCGGCCACGTCACTCTCTGCCCCAAATTAGTGTTAATGATAGATTTTGGCTTTCACACTAATAATTCCTTTACACTATTTGGGATGGGCAGTCTACAGCAGAAGTTTATTTGGAAACTAGCAGAGACAACCGGTACTTATCTCTTTCAAAGGTTATCTTGAAACAAAACGAACTGAAATATAGACATATAGTTCTAAAAACAGGTTATTGCGAAGAATATGCCAGATGACAAGGTCTCCAAAGAAAAATATTTATGTCCTAAAAATGTCTTTTTTTAGCTGTAAGCTTTCACTTAAAGGGTACCTGGGGTACATTCTCAACTAAAACTGCCTCCAAAGTTTTTGGACCCACTGTTGCTGTTACATCCTACTGAAAACTGGGACCAGAGAGCAGGTTGCCATCTTTCACTACATTAAACACCGTTAAAAAAAGGATAGTCCCATAAGTTGCTAATAGGTACGGCCGTTTCTCCCGTTTCTTTGTCACATGTGTAAAACAACATCACTAATAAGGAATTATACTGCATTTTTATCCTGCCATAATGAGGTAACCATGGAAATTATGCACATTTCAGATGTGCAATATACATACATAGGACGACTGTAGTAGGACTACAGTATCCCTCTGCTCTAAAAATTGCTGCGTCGAAACCAGTACACTGCTCACTGCTACTAAAGATAACATTCTAATTTGATTGAGTATCAATACTGTTTTAGGTTGAAGGGCTAGAATTTAGGGGCACCGATATAGTCTTCTCAACTCTAATAACCACAAACGGTGTATAGCTCCAGGGTTACAATCAATGAAATTGCAGTAATAATGCATTTAAGAGTGGTACAGTCTCTGTACTTCCTGATTGGTCTATTGCACTTATTTCAGTAGTTAAACGAAAACTCAAAATATATCAAAGCATCACTAGGTCAATAAAGATCAAACTGGCATACATTTGTGAAAACAAAAAAAAGAGCTGTATGCAGTGACCCCATATTATATGCATATTTAACGGGTTTTTTGCATACAATGAACATGTAGTATTGGGTAACCAAATATGGAGTTTCCAATTATTTTCACACATTAAAACTATGATTTGAGCTACAAAAAGTCTCATGCTTGAGACCATCAAAACAGCTGGTAACCTCTCATTCAAACATGATATGCACAAAATGGAACAGAAGAGAAGATTAAACAGAGAACCACAATACAAAAGAAATGGAACATAGAACAGATAACATACGGAATAATATGGACCAGGGAGAGACAAAAAAACGTACCTCCCGACTGTGGTTCTTCTGAAAATATGTTACTAGAAGCTTAATTACTATCCGCCTGCAACGCCCATCCCCATTGATACAAGAATGCACAAAAATAAAATTATAAGGAAGAAAGACTAAGTGAAGGCAACATAAAAAAAAAAAAAAGCATTCTACAAAAATGTCCACAGCTCTAGGAGATCTCTTAGTCTAACTTAAGCCAGAAAACTGGGTCCTGACTTCAGAGGACCACATGCATGAATCCGGTAACGATATTTTCAGTAGCCAAACAAGACAGGCAATCCACATCCACAGTTACAAATGCAATGCATTCAAAATAGTAAAATAGCATTCAAATTAGTACACAATTAGTAAAATAGTGCATAAAATAGTATACGAAGAGTAAAAAAGCACACAACATAGTTACAGATGCTCACCTGTCAACATAAAAATCTGAATCTGTAGACATACGGTTGATTCTTATCATGACCCTCAGATGTTTTTTGCTCCATAAATGAATTTTTGCTGAGTGCCTTTTCTTTCTCTTCCTCCCTCGTCGCGACCATCGTTTTGGCATTCTGGAGCAACAGAAAAGGCAAATATATATATATATATATATAAAAAGAGCCTTCAGTTCACAATTGCAGTAAAAAGAGGCTTAAGGGCAGTATTTTTCAAAAGGTTCTCGGATTCTAATCTCATACACGAGTCACAAGAGTGAATAGGAAAAAATAATAGAAAAACGGGCAAGCATATACCGTTGTCACTCATACATGCATACAAGTTCCCACTTGTTTCCATTTTCTCCCAGCATACCTTATGACAATTAAAACATAAGAAATAAAAGTCTTACCCTGAGCTCTTCTCCCAACCTTGCCAGAGCTTCCCTTGCGGATGCAAGTTCCCCATGAAGCTTCTCCTGCTCAATTTACAAAAAAAGGTCAGTTATTGCTGCATCACAGCATTACAATATATTACGCTTAAACACCCATAGCGAGAAAACGAACCCGATCTAGACGAAACCTTTGTTGAAAACAACAACGCAATAAAAATCCAAATCAGAAGCTTTTCAAAGTAATAAACCTCGAAAACCCTAAAGACAGAGAGTCACAGTTTTTCACCTGTGCTTCGCTCTCTGCATAATACTGCCCGAGAGCAATTTGCAAGTTGTTCAACTCAATATCTTTTGCCTCCAAAGCTGCCTGACAAGATACTACCTCCGTTCTTAACTGGCCCAGTTCCTCTTCTGTCCCTGCAATTACTTTCTCTGCTCTTAAATTTGCTTCGTCAGCTTCTGCTTGAGCTTTACTCAAAGCTTCTCCTAAAACAAAAACTCTTTCTTCTCCAACTCGTGCTCTCGTCTCCAGATCTTCGAGCTTTTCAAAGTCTTTCTCCATCTTTTCTGACTCGGCCATTTCCTGTCCCCATCCCTCAATCTCTGCCTCTCTACAGTGAGAAAGTGTTAAAAAAACACGTGTGTCTCACTTTTGTGGTTATCAAACTTTCCTTGAATTCCATCTGTGGTGTTGATTTTCGATGAAGTCTTAGAAGAAAAGTTTTCACGACCCAAGGAGCAAAAAGAGGTTAACAGTCCCACACAAAAAATCAGATGATAGAATCAGCAAACCCCGATCATAAACATATACAACTGCAGTATTAACATATTACTGCAGTATTTGGATACAATATAAAAAGTTTTCATTTGAGCAATTCACAGCATATTTCTCTTCATGATTAGATCATTGACGAGGAAACTTCGTGTCTTTACACTGGATACTCCTTTCGGGGAAACGCTTACTGCATGCATAAAACGTTCCTATAAGGTTAATTTGATGCCATGTAATGAAAATGTCTCGTCTTTTAATATGGCACATTGTATATTCAGCAAGTCCCAAATCCTACGCAAGGATAAGTCAGAAGACAAAGGAACCAGAAAAGGCAGAAAAAGCTGGCAAACATACAATCTCTAGAAGATGTTGTTTCAGTCTTGCCAAGTCTCTCACAGCCTTTTCTCTTTCTCCTTTAGCAATGGTAATTTCAGCTCCAAGCTGTGACTTTTGAAGTTCAAGCATTTCTTCTGTCACTCTCAATCTTTCAGCCGTCCGTTTCACCTGCAAATTATAAACATAAAAACATAAAAAGCTTTCTATTGGCTCAGTATAATGAACTGCAATTATAAAAATATTCTCTGGCGAGGACGATCAGAATGACAAAAATTACTGAACTTATTTTGTCATAAATTACCTCGTCTGCGAGAGAATCGGCTTGAGCCTTTATTGCATTATACTCTTCATCGCTGCGTGTGAGCTCCACAGAATTCTCTCTCTCAGCCTTCAACATCTCATTTGTCGCACGACACTCTCTCAATGTTACCTCCAATACATCCTTTTCTGCCTGCAAAAGCATTGAGGAGCAAGCACAAAAAGATTTCACTTTCCAGATCTTTCCCATGTTTTTTTACTCTCCATTCACAAATTACGTTGATCTCTAAAGCCTGCTCAACCCCTCATATAACATTGAAGGAATGACGTAATGGATAATATAATATATATAATATATGTAATATATGTAATATATGTAATACATGTGGTATAAAAGGAAATACATCTAAACTGCTGATTAATACTTGAACAGCCTCACAATGACCATAATTTATGTAAGGATATGTACAATGACCTCTAAAACAAAAAAAAAACAAAAAAAAAAATTACACACTTGAGGTCAAGTGAGGAAAACAATGGCGCTTCCTCTACGGTAACCCGAAACGATTTTTACCACACCAATTGAACACTATATTACGACCCTTAATTACAAGCCTCAGTACTTACAGGTACATGTCTCGAAAGCCATTCAATTGCGATAGCTTTTAGAATACATGACATTTATCATATAAAAAATCATGTCGTTAGTACCGAAAACACCGTACGCTACAGTGACCAGAAAATCCAGAATGACTTGCCCAAATTAATAGCCATTTGTACTTGGGAGCTTGTAATTTAGCGTATTTTGAACCTTACCCGTGATAATTATTGAACGAGTCCATCAATAATTATTAAAAGTGCATTATTATGGGTATTACAGTACATGAATAATATGTGAATTCTACATGAATTTATGCGAATAAAACGTGAATACTATATGGACACCATGTGAATATTAAATGAATTCTACATGAACAGTGTATAAATACTATGTCAATGCTACATGAATACTACGTGAATACTCATATGAGTACTACGAACACTATTGAATTTTACATGCCACCTGCATTTACCAGAAAGAGATATTTGTTTAGTCATTATTTTTTTCAACTTGTCTTGGTGGACAATTTTTTTTTTTTTTTGCTGGCTAGTAAATAATGTCAGTTACATCCATATCGTTTTCAATCCGAAATAAACTCCCACTCCCACTCTCCCTCTCTCTTGTCTAGTTGTAAGCCACCACTATTCGATTTGGCAGATTAGAGGGAGAGGGAGAGGGAGAGGGAGAGAGAGGGAGAGG
>JBBHKE010000026.1:305755-375249 GCA_037447655.1 Zygnema cylindricum | reverse complement strand
ATTGACCGAACCGTCATTTCAGTGGACTAACTTTGACTGCGTATTTTAGCAGCGGCTAGGGTTAAGGATTGATGTAAATACTTGTACGGTAGATGGCGGGGTTTAGTTTGATTAATGTTTAGTGTACCGACACACCACGGTTAATGTGGTACCGTTTAGATCAGCTGTAGGTTCACTTTGTATATGTAGGACTTAGAATATTTTGGAGTTAGGAATTCAGTGAATGGAAAACCGCGAAGCAGTTTTTGTGTCTTTTTCAATTGCAAGATCATAATGATCTTTTGGCAAAACCCTGTGAAATTGTGCATGTCGTTTCTTTGTTATACTGTTTATATTGTGGCAAATTTGCAAACCTAGTGTGTGCTTGGTTTGCTTGGGGCCTATTTGTGAAGTCGGTCTTTTTGTGGTTTCCATGAGAGTTTCCTCTTTTGTAATCTGAATATTATGGCAACTGCTGGTGCTTCTTCTTCTTCCTCTGGGTCACCGGTTGCCTCAAGTCAACACATTGCGCACAAAATGTTCTGTACGCACGAAACAAACTTTTCAAAACAACAGTTGTACCTGTTGTTTTGAGACAAAAGCTGATACCAAAGAGGAAGAAGAGGCAGCAGTTGTCATCTCAGGATATAAATCAGAGAATTAATTATCTTGAAGTTATCACAGAAAAGTGGTTCAGAAAACAACAACTTTCAAACAACACGACCAGCACAAGAGCCCCAAAGCTTTACAATTCTTTAAAAGTGTAGATAATATCAGAAGGAACAAATACACAAAATCACAAGTAATTCTGATGAAAATACTATGAGCTAATCACAGTCAAAGTCAACAAAAACTTCATAAAAACAGTTTTTGTTACAAAGTTGTTTTCCTAAGTCAAAAATGGCTAAGTCCTACACATATACACCAAGTTGTGCTGTAGAGCGTACAGAGGCATACAAGCCGTACCACTATCTACCTAACACACCTAATACAATGAGTATGCCCGTGTGATCAAGGCATGTCATTCCAAACCAAAACTGGCTATTTTACTAGCCAGCAGAAATAGATTCACTAATCCGTCTGACCTGTACAAGGACAATGTAGACAAAATGCTGAGTAGGAATATCTTGAATCTAGTCCTATTCAGAATTGAATAGTCGGCATCGTTTATCCTTTGTCATCCTTTTGAAACCGGCACCGTAGATGTGCCTTCACACATATTTGTGATTCTCAGGTGAGTGTCCTCCACCAGCGGATATCATTTGGAACCGTTTGCCCCAAGCACTGACGCGTGTACAACAAGTGACGCGTGTCCAACAAGTGACTAAAGAGTACGATTACACTCTTATTGTCACACTAGATCATGCTAGTAATGAACCCGCCCTACCAAATTATTCTAAGTCTTGAAAACTCTCTCCCTCACACCCGAGGCAAAAAGAGGACTAAAGCTTTCCTGAAACAACAGTACCTCCACTACTAGATAAACCTATAATAGTTCTATCTCGAGTTATCGGATGTACCTATATTAATTGTACCTCCATTTTTGTAAAGTGCGTCTTACATGTTTGAGATCAACTATAAAACTCAAATGCCTCACTGTCTTTTTCACTCAATCAAGATATTGAACTTAAGTTCACGACAGCCTTGTACCAATTACTGTTTCTCGTTTTCCGTTTAATTTCCCTAGTCCAATGAAAGACGCAATCTTTATTTTTCAGAATTGTATAGCGCAACAACTTATGTCGAAATTATGAGTGTTTAAACTATTAGCGATTAAGTGTGGTCATTATGTTACTTAGGGTGAACCTCCATTTGACGAAAAGTGGGGTTGATTGCCAAAAAAAGTGCATTTTTGTACAAGGCCGTACTGTTTTTTTTTAATTTTTTAACATGATTATCGGATATTTCGTAAGAATCTCCAAACTTTTGGGCAAGAATGTCGATTGTCCGAAGATGTGTTTTTGAAGCAAGCGGTCATTCCATCCTGGGCTTAGCTAGTCACCTCCCTTGTTTTCAAGGAGGAGACTAGCTACACGGTAGACGTATAAAATATGTACAGGTGGAAAGGTCACATATGATCCACGATTGATGTGAAATAGGAATCTTACATGTGGCATAGGCCATTGCCTTTGGACAAGCTGCTATCAAATCCATAGAAAACCACCAAAAAATCCTTGTTAAAGATTTTTCCGTGACGCCTACTTCACCATCTATCCATAGAAAACCACCAAAAAATCCTTGCTAAAGATTTTTCCGTGACGCCTCCTTCACCATCTATTGACGTCTAAGGTTTGCGGCGTCTGCTTGTTTAAAATTTTCATCGACGAAATAAGAACGACAAAACACGAACGTACAAAGTGTACATTCACGTAATTTTAATTTGCGGCTGGACGGACAGATACGAGGTTTAGATTTTGTCTTTTTGGAATATTTGATTGTGATCGTAGTTTGAACATGAACCTACGTGGTCCTAATCGAATTAAAGCACGTAGGTGATAGATTTCTTTGTTGACACAATGTGATGGAGAATTGAACAAAATATTTCCGCCGATAAACGTTTCCGTACAATTGCTATAGGCGCTTGATGGAGAAGAGGCCTTAATGAAAAAATAACTGTGCGCTTGTGATCTATTATTTTACAGATTAGCATGATTGGTACAGCTCAGATATTTCTCATAAAATATCGACATGCGCTTGTGATCTATTATTCTACAGATTAGCATGATTGGTACTGCTCAGATATTTCTCATAAAATATCGACATGTCAACAGGTCTTAGTTAATCGACGAGGTTAGCAGACTAACTTGCACTTTTTATGTCACACAATTATATTTTTTGACCTATTTAATTGTGTTGCTCCGACCATCATTGCATAAGATAACATCATCAACGTCTCTCCATTACCATGGACATTTGCCACAAGATTTCACAATACGGCTAGACTTCATCCTCAAAAAATGAAAAACAGGTACATCAACATGACCCCGTCTACGTCGTCGCTTCCAGTTTTATTGACGGCAAAACAAAAAGCATGTAGGGAAATCATAGATGTTCCTACTGTTCGTACATTCGTACGCTTAGGGATTGTAGCATAAAGAAAGAGGATACACGTATTATTAAAATGCGTGATCTTGACAGAAAATAGCACACCCCTCGCGGGCCAACCACGAATTTATTAAGTTCATGTACTTTTTGAAAAGTAAAACCAAATTTTTGTTGTAGAAACATCAAGATATGAAATAATAAAATAAGTATCTATTATGTTATTTTCTACCGCCGATATAACACCTAAAAACCGTAGTAAGATTCGACAAAGAGGGAATTTTAGTCTGAGCGAAAACCGTTCCTACGATTTGGGCATAACTTTTGAAAATGTTAAGCATTAGCAACAGAAAAAGTAAAAATAAAAAAATAACAAACCTTTCCTAAATACTTTGTTACACTTAAACTTAAAAAGAGAAAAAAATGAGTATCACCTTAGAAAAAGGTTTAAGCTGAGGGCTTAAAATTAGGGTTGTGTATCGGCAAGGTTTTGCCGATAATCGATATGTACCTTTTTTTGGCTTACCGATAATTCATATGCTGGCACTATATATCGAAACCTGTTATCGCCGATAAATAATGGATAATATTAGTTATTTATAGCGATTATCAGTTTTTTATCGGCGATATCATTGGTACCGTTAACTTTAGGCGATAGCTGTACGGACCGTACAATTAAATGGTTTTTTTCACGGACGCGCCGCCGACCCCCTCCTTACGAACGCGACGCAGAATTCTCAGAAAAATGGTGGGCTGTAAATGGCGGCAGTCTGACGTATGTATTCATTTCGTTTTCGAAAAGTTTATTACCATGTAATTTAAAGTTTTAGTTTCGGTACTATACTTCTATTACTATAAACTACACCGTGAATCGTTATTATCGTACAAGTTAAATTAGCGTATAAGAATAATTACCGTTTTTAACGCTAATTGAGAATTTGAAAATTTTCAAAGAAATCATGTACTCTAAGGGTAATTTCGCATGTGCTAAAGTTACAGTTATTTTCTATCGTTTTCCTCTGTAACTTAGAAAAAAAAGAGAAAATCTGCAGCTGTAACAAAAAAACGAAATTAATACCCTACAAGTTGCATTACCGTGAAACTTTAAATGTACTGTAGTTTGTCGTTTAGGTCGATGCAGTTTGTCGTCTAGCGAGTTTCGACCCATTTTCACGTCCTTCCAGCTCATCTTCAAACTTGAAATCAAATCACCTCGCGAGGTGATTTTAAATAAAGTTCCAAGATGAGAGCGAATAGGCAGACGTTGTAACACGTGCCGGAAGTTTTTTACCATTCCCGAGTGCGGAGTACCAAAAAAAAAACCAAATCCACGTTTACGGCCTATACGAACCGTATTGCGTGCGCTGTTTTCCGTACAGGGGCCGTGGAGGGGTCACGACCAACGGGCGCCATTTCGCAAAAGCGTGAAGGCGCCTCCTTCCTTCCCCTCATATCCTTCCTCAACGTTCTCTGTCGTAACACTTCTTTCTCAAACACACGTGCCTTCACATATACGGCGTAGGAAAAACATTGGGCACCTTTCAACAAGCGGGAAGACCAAAACAAAACCGCATTTCTGTGCAACTGCCTGCCTGTCTGCATTTATATGGTAGGCACACAGGCAGGCTGTTGGCAGACAGGTAATTAATTGGCAGGCAGTTGGCATATATATTTATATATATATATATATATATATATGCATATTATATGTCTGCCAACTGCCTGCCTGTGCTGTCTGCATTAATACGGTAGGCACACAGGCAGGCTGTTGGCAAGCAGGTAATTAACAGGCAGTTAAAATGAGCTTATAAAAAATTCCCAACAACATTTGGCAATGTCACATGCAAGTTTGAACATACATAGCTGTATAGAAGGCCGTAAATGTTTGTCCTCTGCCCTATTTGAATACACTATGTTAATATGCTTTGTATCCGTTTTTGCAAGAATGACGAAGAAGGGTGGTGGAAAGTACAAAGACATGACATTGCAGAGAAGAGAGGGGCGTTTTGTGGAATATCTGAGCAAGTACGACAGAGTGCTGAAAGTCTCCACGTCGACAATGTCCCAAAGATTGTACAGCGGTTTGACGTCTCAATTTGCAGGTGAGTTGAAGTTTCGCATAATTTAGTGTATCACATCACCTGTCACTGTTTCGTACACGTCTACGTGAGTCACCTTTGTAAAGTAACAAGTTTTTTTCGTTTACATCCGAATGCTCTGAAAATTGTACGGAGAATCTTCGCTAAAAAACAAAGTAACAAGACTAAGTTTCGGTTACATGCGAAAGTACCCTAATTAGAAAGAAGGATTTTTTGAAATAGTATGGATAATTCTATTTGAGAATTTGGGAAAAAGTTGTGGGAACTGAATTACTGTAGCGTTCAATACGCTAATAACGATTCACGGTGTACTATTTTAAACTTGTCAACGTTTATGTGCTGCGTTGTCAGTAAAAAACTGCCGTTAAACAGATTACGAAACAGATTTTCATAAGTGGCATGCCACGCTATATAAAGTCACTTTATTATAAATTACAATCCTATGTGTACTATTTTTTTTTAATTATCGCCGATAAGGAATTTGGTGGTCGCGGAGCGGCTATATCGGGACCCCTGACCGTTCGATAAACGATAAGTATCGGTAGCGGTGTCATAGCGATATATTTCTTGCCGATACACAACACTACACCGTGAATCGCGATAAAACGGAGTACCGCAATTAGAGTCATTGACGCTAATAGCGATTCACGGTGTACAGTGCTGTAGGTAAAATGTTCAGACTACAGTCAACGCTTTATGCCTTTTGCGGGTGTTGATTAAAACTGAACACTGATTACTGAAAACTCGTTATCAAAAAACAAACGAATTCATGTTTGACTTTTCCCCGCCGTACTTGCTGTACTCTGACCTTACTGACGCCTTTACCGAATAGCGCCATAGGAACGCTTATGCCGTACAGATAGTCGGCGCGTCAAGGCTCGTCTCGAGAAAAAAAAAAGACCATCACGTGACCGTCAACGTCTGTAGCTCCATCGGCTATTTAATGCGTACGCACAAAATGTACTGAAAGTGCCTGAGGGACAAACTAAGTACAAACAAACTAAGTACAAACAGAGTACAGGTCAAAGTACGGAATATTATTGCGGGCCATAATCTGTTCCTCATTTCCCTTTTCTTGTAGACCGTACCGTCCGTACCATCCATACCGTACTTAACGTACCTGTACGAATAACGGCACTGGATACTGTCGATAGCGTCGTTTGGAATTATTGACAAGATTAACGACGGCTCTCCGTACAATGGACATTTGCCATAGGATTTACTGGACTTCATCCGAAAAAGACAAAAAATACGTACACCGACATGTCACCGTCCACGTCGTCGCTTTCCAGTTTTATTGACCTCGGAACAAAAGTCATGTACGGAAAATCATAAAAAAAAGACAAAAAAAACCGGCCCGTATAATGCTATCGTACAAAATGGAGGTAACCAGGATTGTACAAACCGAAAAATGTATCTGGACCGTATCGTGCGTATTTTACAAAAATGCTAAGAGATCGATCGCCTGATTCGTTCCAAATTCTCCCTTTTTGTTGTTTCTCCTCGCTTTTTCCCTCATTTTTTTTCCTTTTTTCCCCCTGTTTTCTAATTCTTTCCAGTATCTCCCCTTTCTCTCTCCCAAAACCCTTTTTTCCCTTTTCCCCCTTTTTCTCCGCCCTCCCCCTACCCCACCCCTTTTTCCCCTTTCCCCCCTTTTTCTCCCCCCTCCCTCTCCCCCACCCCTTTTTCCCCTTTTTCTCCCCCTTCCCTCTACCCCACCCCTTTTCCCCTTTTATCCTTTACCTTTGTTTCCTTTTCCCCCCAATTTTGCCATTTTTCCCCGCTTTTCTTTTATTTCCCCTTTTCCCCCCTCCCCCCCCTATTCCCCTTTTTTTTCCCTTTTTTCCCCGTTTTTCCCCTTTTGTCTTTCTTTCTCCCTTGATCCCCCTTTTTCCCCTTTTCTATCCTTTTTCCCCTTTTCTACCCTTTTTTTCCTCCGTTTTTCCTTTTCTTCCCTCTTTTTTTCCACCTTTTTCCCCCCTTTTTCCTCCTGTTTTTTTTACGACGTTTAAATTTTCTCCGTACACTCAAAGAAAACGAAAAACGGTTTCTTAAATTCAAAACCCTAATCGTTCTACTGACATCGTCACTGGTCAAAGAAACTGCCACGTGTCCTCTTTCTTTAGAATTCCTTCTGACGTGGCAAGTGAGGAGCCATGGCGGCCCTGAGGGCCGTAATGATTACGATGCTGCTTTTTGTGCTCCACGTGGCACTCACACGTGGACAAACCATGAGTGCACGAGACAGTAAGTTCCCCCCCTCTCTCCTCCCCATTTCCCCCCCATCTCGCTCTCCGCGTCTGTACCTTCGCACGTGCGAGCCGTCTCTCTGATTGGTCCCTTGCGGCCTCTGTCGGTGCGGCGGCTGCAGGGGCGGCGCTGGAGGTGGTGAGGGCGGCCATCGAGAACAAGGAGAGCTTTCCCAAGATCGAATGCGACGGATGGAATTTCGGGTGCGATAAATCCGGTCGCGTGACTGACATGTGAGTGATCATCGCTGCGTGCACTCTATACCACGACGATTCCGCACTGAATTTCGCACTGAATTAGTACTCACAGCCTGGCTGGATTCTCATCTGCGATGCGCTTTCAGGGGGAGGCTTGAGTGGACGGTGGGGGGGAGGTGGGTTTGGGTGGCGGGGATAGATTGGGGAGAGGAGGGGGAGGGAAGAGGGGGAAACAACAGAACGTTCCAACGATAAATGGGAGGGTTTTCCAGAGATCTCTTTTGGAGAGGGGCAGGGGCAAAGTGGGAAAGGGAAAGGGATGCTAAACCAAACAGCGTGAAAATGAGGACACGGCGGGGGGGTAGGAGAGGGGTGCAAATATATTTTTAGGTGTATTAGCACAGAGGTAAAGGGGAGATGATTGGAAAATTTCAGCGACGAATGTTAAGGGTTAGCAATGGTATAGGTGATGGAGGATTAACAGAGGAACACGTTGGGGTGTGTAGATAATGTTTGTGTATTAGAAAAATAAGGTGGGGGGTGAGGGGGAGGGAAGAATAGAGGGACTTATTCAACTCCCAAATCAAGGTGGTCCATCGGTGTAGGTTATGCGGGGAAAATGAAGGGAATTATTATACAACTGATGAAGGGGGGAAGCGGGAGAAGAAGCCTATTTGAAGATCAATAGGAGGGGAATGCAGGGATTTACGTAGTAAAGGATTGAAGGGGAGAATGGCGTTGGAGATTGGCAACCTCACACAACTGAAATCTTTGTGAGTGAGGAGGGGAGGGGGGATATAATCTTAGAGTAGGAAAGTCGAATGAAGAATAAATAAATTCGATAAAACGCAATTAAAATTCACATTTTTTTACTTTTGTTTTTGGTTGTAAAAATCGAGGAGGGGGATGGGGGGAAAAGGGGAGGTTCTTATGTGATGTGTTTTTTTTTCAATTGTTTGTTGTAAATAGGCACCAGACCATCACCTATATTTAACAAAGCCATGCATGAAGTAAAAAACTTTGAGAGGTCTATTATGGGCCTCTTTATACTGATGGACGAAAGGGGCTAATGACTTATGACGACAAGGAGGGAGCAAGGAGGAGGGGTGGTTAAATGGGGGTTGTCTTTAGGAGGAAGCCTTAACAATCATTCTAAGACTAAGAATAAAATATGTGTTTGCCAAATCTCATAATGTACTTGGGGTGCAAAGACGAAACATGTTTTGTAAGTTTGTGTCAATTTGAAGGAAATAGGTGAGGGGTTGTGAAGTCCATCATTTATAATTGGAAATTCATCATAAAACTATTCATTTTGTTTAGAGCCCTATGAATGTACATAACTTGAGTTTATACTCATATCTTTTTCAGGTTCATTATTTTTCATTCTAAAGAAACAAGGCGGGTTGGTGGGGTGGCTTGCGTTACAGATGGCTATCTGAAAACCAGTTGAGTGGAAGCATTCCATCGTCCATCGGTCAACTAAAAAACCTCGAGGACATGTAAGACAAAATTCTACACAGTCAATAGATATTTCTCGAATGGGGTTAAATTTCTTCGAAAATGTTATTTAATGGCAATGAATGTCATTGCACAAGTTTTATTTATGAGTCTCGTATTCTTTTTGTTTTTTATCATATTTTTTGTAAAAAAATGTATATAAAAAAATGTTTTAAATGGGTACTTCGTATTATTAAAAAGACATTGACCAACTCTTCCATAACAAACCAATTTAACTCGAAAAGGGGGAAGAAAGGCAGATAGAGAGCAAAGGGGAAGGGAAGGGTAGAGATGTTAAAAGAGTAGTCTTTGATCGAAGTCAATTACCTATTTCAGATTATCGAAATTCAAAATTATGTTATTATGTTATCTAAGACTTTGATATATAGACTTTCGATATTTAGACTTGTCTGTAGGAGAATCTAGCATTTCCGTATTTCAGTCCCATTTCCGTATTTTGAGTCCCATTTCTGTATTTCAGTCCCATTTCCGTATTTTGAGTCCCATTTCTGTATTTCAGTCCTACTCTGTTTGTGTACAGTCATGCTTTTCTACATGATTAGAAACCAGTCAAGATATTTATAAATCTTGACTCTGACTCTTGGCCAAAAGGGCAAGTGTCTTTTCATAATAGGAAAGTACCTTTGTTCTCGTGAGGTCAGTCTCGAGATATTTTCCCATTCTCTATTGTGCTTGTCTCTACTTCTTGTTTTGTACCGATTTTCTTTCTATTAAATTTTTTTTTTTTTTGTCCCTTTCTTTCCACTCTATTTGTCACCATGGATTCACCTGTATTAAGTTATTGGCCCGACAACGCAATACTGGTGCCAAATTTAATGGGACATATTTTTATAGTTGGAAATATCAATTTGAGCATCTTTTCCGTTCGTGGAAAACTTTGGTCAATCATTATTGTTAGTGAACTTGAACCAACCGAAGCTACTGCCAAAATAGCCTTGCTTGCTTTAAACGAGGATGCTCACTCTCGACTTCTCCTTGCCCTTGAGCTCTCACAAATTGGCATTATTGCGACGCAGTTTTTGCTCACAATTCCTGGTTATTATTGATCTCCGCATATGAGAATTAGACTTGGTCACAAACTCTTCCTCAAATGGCAGCTCAACACTGATGGAAAGTTGCTTACTGATTCCACTCACAATTCGTGGTCATTATTGACTTCCGCATATGAGAATTAGTCTTGGTCAAAAAAACTCTTCTTCAAGAGGCAGCTCAACACTTATGAAAAGTTGCAAACAGATTCCATTAGACCTATGTCCAGAATCTCAAGTCGGTGGCTGGACAACTCAAAAGCATCAATTTCACCAATTTTTATAACGATCTAATTTTAGCAATCTTTGAAGGCTAACCAGATCATTATTTCTCTCTCATTTCCTCCCTTGATAACTCCCCGATTCCTTTTACTATTTCGATCGTAACAGCTCGACTTTTCCATGAGAAGATAAAACAGTCATATCAAAACAACCGAAGAGTCGCTCACTTTTCCAATTGTAACAGCTTGACTTGTCCACGAAAAGATAAAAGAGTTATATTAAACCAACTTAGGAGTCGCTTTGGCCACCTTTTCACCCAACCCACGCTGCCAAAATCTTCTTCCACCACCTGTCGCTATTGTCGAGTGTTGGATCACAATATTGATCTGTGCCCTGCACTAAAACAAAAACATGACCGATAAGGTGGATGTAGCCATACGGGTGGACGAGGTCATTATGGAGGATGTGGAACATACCAGGGTCAAGCCTTATCGGCTAAAAGTCTCATTTCTCTTAGAAATACGGAATCCTCCTCGAACAATCCTTTCGTACTATCTCAACCATATCTATACGGTCACACTCACTTGGCGGATAACTCCTCTCCGCAAAATCCTGGATACACTCCACTTTACTCTATACCTCCATCTGACCACTCAACCACACCTTATTTGTAACTCAATCCGATTATGGATTCGTGTTGCCCTCCACGACACCACCAACATCCACCATCCTTGACTCCATTTAGATTGTAAAGTCTAAAGCATTTCAGCACTTATCATCTTGCGCTTATTGGTTCTCTTCCTTGTCTCACTCTCTCCACCAATGCCAATCGTACGTGGCAACAACGGTACTCTCACGGTCACTCATATCGATTATCGGCCTTGCAACTCCAAGCAAAAAACCATCATCATTCTCTCCAACGTCTTTATTGTACTTGTTCTACGGAAAAATGTATTTTCCGACGGCGCGGTCTTGAAGTATGGTGCGACGACCATTTTTCTTCCAATAACGTTGGTTTTTTATGTCCAAAAAATACTACGGTTAGATTCGGTGTTAATTATGCGATTCCTCTCGTCATTTTTTTTTATTTGATCGGCTAATGTGGCCATCACTTTATCAAATATCACCTTCTCCAAATGGTTCCTTCGATTTGGTCACCTAGGTGGCTCCAGTCTTCATGACATAACCAAAGGCATTGTAACAGGACTATAATTTTTGGTTTATCAAAAACTACCGTTTTGTTCTGGTTTGGTTGAAGGAAAATTCCCTCGACTGTCATTTCTTTCAAGTACGTCCAAATCCAAACGAACCATTAAAGACCACTAAGACGAATCAACTCTGATCTATGTAAACCGATGTCTGTCTCCAACCATAATGGCTCCAATACTTCATAAATTTTATTAACGGTGCAACCCGTTACTCTCATGTCTCCAACCATAGTGGCTCCAATACTTCATATATTTTATTGACGATGCAACCCGTTACTGTCATATCTACCTGATTCGTCAAAAAATTGAGACTTTTGCTACATCCAAACAATTTTTAGCAAAAGTTGAAAACTTCCACGATTCCAAAACGTACGGTCAACAGAGGAGAATTACACTCCACCGAGTTCGCCGCGTTTCTCGCTGTCCGTGGAATCACTCACCAAACGACAAAGCCACAAAATCGTGTCGCTGACGGTACAACCGTACTGTTATGAACACGGCCCATGTTACACTCTGCCAGCCTCTCAACTATCTTTCTACGACGACCAACGATTTACAGAATCTCTGTCCCACTTCAAGTCTTCGAAACCTCACACCTTACGAGGCTTGGACTAGAACCAAACCAAATACTGACCACCTTATAATATTTGGAAGCGTTACATAGATGAAAGATCTTACACCAAGCGGGAAATAGAGTAGCCGCACAAAATTCGACTATTTGGTTAGGTATTTGAATCTAACCGAATATAAGGCATACCGAATTTGACACGTTCAAAAACGACGAGTGAAACTTATCCGCGATATCACATTTGAGAAAACCCTTCTCCTTAGCAAACTCTTATACCCTCCTCCTCCTTCTCCTCCCTCTCTCGCCCAAATCTGCCATTTACTCTCAGCTCCCATCTTTGTCCTTCCCCCCACACATCTTGAAATTCGTATTGCCTACAATCTTGCACTTCCCTCCTCTACTCTTGCCCGAACCACATCTAGCCTTTCCCTTCCATCAAATTCTTTACCTCTCAACAAGCGGTCTCCTATCCCTACTCCCTCTCTCCCATTTGTCCAGAGGCACACCCTTTCGCCGTTCCGCGTGCACTTCTGGAGGCCTCTATGCCCATACAAACACGTGCCTCCAAAAAAGCGCCAGAATTAAAGCTCGACGCGCAGCCCTTGGCGTCGCCAACATCACAACCTTTAATGTACCTTAGTCTTTTGTTGCTGCCATGGCTGATCCTTGTGCCACAGATTGAAAACCGGCTACGAATGCAAAATTCCCGTCTCCTCGGCTACTAATGCGAAATTCCCGTCTCCTCAAAATAATAGAACTTGGGAACTTACAACCCTTCCCCATGGTCGAAATGTCATTGGCTCCAAATGGGTCTTCAGGGTAAAGACGAAATCTGACAACACCCAAGATTGATTCAAGTCCAGTTTCGTTGCAAAAAAATTCCTTCAATAAAAAGTGTTTGACTTTACTGAGACATAAGCACTTGTAGCCAAATTTGCCTCCATTCGCATTCTCTTCTCCATTGGGGCCTCTCAAGATTGGCATGTCCATCAAATGAACCTTCAAACTACTTTCCTCTATGTTGCCTTCAAGAAAGAAATCATTGTTCGCCAGCCTGAAAGAAACTTTTCCGTGGGCACAGAGCACCTCGTATGTCACCTCCTAAAATCCCTCTACGGCCTGAAGCAAGCTTCCCTGCGTTTGGAGTCAATACCTCGGAGTCAATACCTCGGAGCCATTTTTCTATGTGAGGGATTCTTCAAACTTCCAGCAGATTTTGGCATATTCTTCAAAGGTAAAAGCGAATCCTTTTCCATTATCATCATTTACGTTGACGATCTTGTCCTCTCTAGCCCTTCCCTCTCTGCAATTCTCCAAGTCAAAACTATGTTGAGTTCCCATTTAGCCATGACAAACCTAGGAGAGCTAGAGTATTGTTTCGGCATTTCGGTCACCCGTGAGCGTCCAGCAAAAACCCTTTACCTCTCTCAAGACCCTCTACCTCTCTTAAGAAAAATATGTCTTTGAGGTCTTAAAGAGATTCTCTATGTCTAAATGCACTCTTGTCACCACTCCACTAGATGGAACACCAAACTGATTGCAAACTCCGGTGGGCCAGTCCACGGAGACATTCATGACTTATATAGATCCATGTGCAATGAGTGGCACTCGGCCAGATATTGTTGTTGCAATTGGGCAACTTAGTCAATTTTTTTCTAACCCAAACCCTGAGTAATTCGTTGCGGCAAAGCGGGTCCTCTGCTATGTGCAAGGCACTAAATCTCTCCGCCTTACCTTCTCCGTTGCGCTTTTCCTAAACTCCTTTGCTTTTGCGATGCCAACTGGGAAGGGAGACCTCGACACCCACCGCTCCTCTTCTGGTGTGTGCTTCTCTTTTGGAGGAGCTCTAGTCTTGTCGGCCACCAAAAAGCAGCCCAGCGTTGCTTTGTCCTCTATGGAAGCTAAGTATATAATAGCAAACATGCTACCAAGGAAGCCATTCGGCTCCGATCCCTCATTTCCAATCTGAAATTTCCTCAAACTTCCCCAACTCCAATATTCAGTGACTCCTATGGCGCCCTCGCTCTCATGAGCAATCTATGGCGCCCTTGCTCTCATGAGCAACCTATAGCGCCCTCGCTCTCATGAGCAACCTTGTTCATTACTGACGATCAAAGCACATCGACATTCTGTTTCATTTCACTCGGGAACTATCGCAGTCATGAAGACCTCCCTCCAACTGGCAGACTTCCTCACCAAGCCTCACCATCGACCTCAGTTCGAACTTCATTGAGCTTTTGCCGGTCTTAATTTTTTCAAAGAGGGGCGTTAGAAAAATAGTCTTTGATAGAAGTCCAATACCTATTTCAGAATATTGAAATTTTTAATTTCGTTATTATGTTATCTAGGATTTCGATATTTAGACTTTTGCACTCTGTGTAATCTGTAGAAGGATCTAGCATTTTAGCATTTTAGTATTTTAGTCCTTCTCTGTTTGTGTACGGAGAGTGTAGTCTGTAGAAGAAGAATCTAGCATTTCAGTATTTCAGTCCTCTCTGTTTTTGTACGGTCAGTGCTTTTCTATGTGATCAGAATCCAGTCTAGATATATTTATAAATCTTGACTGTGACTCTTGGCAGAAAGATGAAGTGTCTTTTCAAGATAGGAAAGTACCTTTGTTCTCGAGAGGTAACTCTCGAGAATTTTCCCATTCTCTATTTAGCTTGTCTCTACTTCTTGTTTTGTACCAGTTTTCTTTTTATTAAAAATGAAACTTTTCTGTCCCTTTCTTTCCACTCTATTTGTCACCATGGCTTCACCAGTAATAAGAGAGAGCGGGAGGTAGGGTGAGAGCTGCCGAACCTCAACACCATGGTTAGTGAGGCTAGGGAGCTTTCACCATTGTTATATTTTTTTATCAATGCCTAAAGAGATCACAGTGCCTCTATTTTGACAAACAAGTATTCTGAGTACAAAAAGAATTAAAAACACTAGAGACCACAACCTAGAAGGTAACAACAGACTAAAATAAAATTCACATGTCGCATGCCTAAAATGTCTGTGTATGTTTAAAATTTTTGAATAACTATTTGAAGAATAATTATAACAGTGTTTGTAAATGTGTGACAAGCTATCTTTATTTGTGTTTCAAAGTTTGCGTTTACCGCATTAGAGGGGATTGAAATTCTTCCGAAAATATAAAATTATGCATGAATTCAAATTTGACTTCCACATGATTTCTTTTACTTTAACGTTGTTTATGGTTCATGGCATATAAATCTTTTGGTTTTGTTTATGAGTTTTCATAAAATATTATGGGCTGAGAGTTTCTAGTATCCCATTGATAGATCTCACAAAAAGTAATATTTTAAACGCCAGCACAACCGTTGTCCGAGGCAATGGACTGTCTCCATGTTAATAGTTAGAGCGGGGAAGATGAGGACGGTGTGAAAGAGGGGGGAGGAAGAGAAGGGCGGAGTGGGGGTAAGTGGGAAATTTGAAAGGGAGAGGGAGAGAGGGAGGGAGGGGGCGAGAGTGAGAGAGGGGAGGGGGAATAGGGTAGATGGAGAAATGGAAAAAGTGGCAGAGGGAAGGGGAGAAAACGAGTGAAGAAGAAGGGGAGAGAAGAAGCGGGGGAGATAGGGAGCGAGTGTGAGAGGGAGAGGGGGAGAGTGGAGTGGGCTAGTGGTAGCGGTGGGGGAGGTATTTATCCTATGCATGACTTTTTTGAATTGTTTGTCGTAAATAAGCACCATGCCATCCCCTTGATTTGAAAAATTATGCATAAAGTAAAAAGAATGTGATGTTCTCTTTATATTCCTCTTTATTATATTGGACAATAGAGGACAAATGCGCTTGTCGGGCGGGGGTTAGAGGGAAAGGATTTTTGGGCAGAGGTAGAAGGTTGTTGTCTTCAAGAGGAACCTTTATCAATTTATTAAACCTTCTGTACAAATGAAATGTATTTTTATGTAGCTGGGTTTGGGGATATAAAACATGTTAGGACAATCTGTGTTTCACATTTTAACTTGTAACCAAGGGGCGTAGAGGGATGCCAAATCCATGATTTAAAATTAATAATCCATCATAAACTGCCGTTGTCCATTTTGACGAGTGTGAACTTAGATTAGAGCCCGACAAACGCATATAACAAGAATCCATAGTCTTTTATTTTTTTAGATTTATTAGATTTCAGTACAAAAAAACTGTAAGACATTTAGTGGTGGTGGGGTGGGTGCTGGGTTGGATGGCGTTGTAGATGGATAACTAGCAACCGGTTCAGTGGAGGCATTCCATCTTCCATCGGTCAATTGACTAAGCTCACATCCTTGTAAGGCTAAATTTCACACAAAGCCAATTTTTATTATTACCTAGAGTGAGGTAGGATATCCTCAAAAATAGTGTTGCAAGGCAACCAATATGTTCGCACAATGGGGAGGAGGAGGGAAAGGGAGGGGAGGGGAAGGGATGGGATGGAAGGGAGGGGAATGGAAAATCTGACGGTCAAGGGAGAAAAGTGGAGGGGGTAGACCGTAGGGGTGATAAAGAAGATCAAATTTTGTATGTTTTGCAAAAAACATAAGATGGGGGTTTCAAAATATAAAAAAAAATCAAAATATAAATGGTGGAAAACCATAATTTAACACATAAATCTACAAATAGTAACAATTAAAAGATGAAAGCACTAAATAAACTAAAATTAAGCAAAAAGGTGTTTTTTTTTAATTTCTAAATACACATTAAATCCGTTTTTTGTTGTTTTTGATATTTCTCTCTCTCACGAAGTGACAAAAGCTCAAAATGCTATCAAAAAAGAAATCTAGTTGTAACAAAACAAAAACTAAAAATAAATAAAAGTCAATGGTCGTCGCTAACACATGGAAATGTTAAGCATCTAAAAACTTGTTATGTAAGCTTGTGTTCCAAATTTCTATTTGTGAAAAACAGGGGTGGAGGGATATGACCTCCATCAGAAATTTTATCGTTATGGTTATCCATTTTCACGAACGCGAAGTTGAATTAGGGCCTGATATATGTACTCAATTAGTGTCTGTAATCATTTTCTTTTGTAAGTTTGTTACCTTCCGGTGTAGAAAACTTTAGAGGCTGAGGGGTTAATGTGTTGGATGGTGTTACAGAGACTTATCTGACTTCCAGTTGAATGGAAGCATTCCATCTTCCATCGGTCAAATGACAAGACTCCAAATCTTGTAAGAATAAGTTCTACACAAAAGCAGATTGTCATTTTACAATGGGGTAGAATGTCATCAATTATGATTCTCAACAACAATGAAGATGTTGGCACAAGTTTTAAAAGCTTGCACATAAGTTTTGAAGATCTTTTGTAGATGGAAAAACAATATCACAATGTTTAAGTCGTCCATAACGTATTGAAGAAATGTAACTCGAGAGGCAGGGAGAAAGAGAGAGGGAGGAGCAAAGGGAGGGAAAGGGGGAGAGGAGGGAAAGGGAGGGAGGGGAAGTGGGGGAGACGGGGAGGGGAAAGTGGGAGAGAATGGGTGGGGGGGGAGGGGAAGTGGGGAAGACAGGAAGGGGGAAACTGACGCCAGCACTATAGTGTGGCTGCGGAGCTTAACACCACACCCTCCGCTCTCCTCACATTCTTCTCCTCCCCTATACCATACCTAGTGTGGCAAGAAAGCTTACCCTCACCCCTACCTTTGAAACTATGAAGTGTGGTAAATTCCCAAAACATGACCTAGCAACAATTCTATATCCCTCCCCTCCCCTCTCACCCTCCCTTCCCTCCCTTTATTTATCTTTATAATGAAAAACACATAAAAAAATTACAAAAAATACAAATTCAAAAGTAACACCTGAAAAGAAAAAAGTTATGAAAATCCACTATCTTTCAAAATAACCCAAAGGGAAAAATATTATCAAAAATTAGCCAAAAATACAAATGAAGTGGAGTATAATGAAAATAGAACACCCGGCTCCTTAAAAATAAGAAAAGAAAGACAAAAAAACAGCTTGAGCAGAAAATTAAAAAAATTACAAAAAAATTGGGTGATGGGGCATGGAAAGCAGCAAAAAACCGCCCAATTTCCACTCCTCCTTAAACTTCCAATACATAAGAAAAATACCTTTCAAAATCACAAAAGGAAAAAAAAAATAACTAGGATAAACCACAATAATCATTGAAAAAGAAAAACCAAAAAAAGACTTGTATCGTACCATCCACTCCCCCCTTGAACTCCTCCAAACGCCCCTCACGAACCAATATTTGGACCACCGTAGTTGCCACCCGACTCCCTTCAAACCCCCAATTTTACACTCACACTCTACTTCCCCATTTGTCCCGCCCACGCCTCTCTCTCCGTCTCTATCATTTTATTATTAGTTATTGTTACGGTTATTTTTTTTATGACAGAAAGTTGCCCGCTAGTCTTCCGTATAGGGGGGAGGGGAGGGGATGAGAGGGTAAAGAAAAGGGAGGAGGGGGTGAAAGGGAAGGGAAAGAGAGGAGAGGGGAGAGGAGGGGAGGGCCGGGGTAGGATGGAGGGGAATGGATGGGATGGTAAAAGAGGAGGCCAGAGGAGGTGGGAGAGAAAGGGAGGTTATAGGAGGGGAGGGGAGGGAAGGAAGGCGAGGCGAGGGGAGTGGTGGGGAGGGGAGGAAATGGGAACGGAGACGAGGGTAAAGGATAACGGTAAAATTCGGGGAGGGGAGGGAGAGGGGGGAGGGGAGGGGAAAGGAGGGTAGTACAGGGCAAGGGAAAGCATGATGGTCGAAGATGGAGGAATTCAGAGGGGAGAATAGAGGGATGACAAGCAAGGGGAAACAAAAAGATGGGGGTTTGGGTAATATATAGCTCTCCACTTTGTGTAATAATCAAATTGTTAACAAAACAATGTTGAAATTTTTAAATTGATCAAATAAACTTGCTAAAAGATATCATCAAATAGTTGAAGCACTAAATAAACAAAATTATATAGAAAAGGTGTTTCGTTTTCCCATACTGTAAAAACAGATTGTATATCTCTATGGATTTATTTTGTGTTTTAAAAAATCTTGGAAAATACCCGAAGGATGATGTTGGATATTTTTGATTCTTTATATTATCACAAAGTGACAAAAGCTCAAAATATTTTAGAAAAATAAATGAAATTTAATTTGGACCAAAATAAAAGGAATTCAATAAACTTCGTTAAAACATGCGAACATTAAGCACCTCGAAACCTTTCACTAGGCTTGGATTTTATATTTCGATTTGTAAAAAAAAGGGTTTACAGGCATCAAGTCTATAATTTACAAGTGGAAATTCATCATAAATTATGGTTATCCGTCCTTAAGAAAGCGATGGTGGATTAGAGCCGTAAACATATACATACCAAGATTACATAATCATTTTCTTCTTAAGTTTAGTATATCTCGGTCCACAAAACTAGAAGGCATTAAGAGACAGGGGGTTGATGTGTTTGTTGGTGTTACAGATGGCTATATAACAACCAGTTGAGTGGAAGCATTCCATCGTCCATCGGTCAACTCACAAACCTCAAAGACTTGTAAGACTAAATTATACGAAAAATTGCAGATTAAATCATAAAAATTTGTTGGAGGTAGATAATCCATACGCAAACAAAAATACAATGCTCGACTTTTCTATAATATACAGCACAATTTAAATCCAAGGGGAGGATGAGGGGAAAAAAGAGGGAAAGTGGGATGGAAACGGGGGAAAGAGGAGGTCAAGTGGAGAGAGGGGAAGGGTTGATTCAGCACCTTATTTAGAGTGGTTGAGGAGTTGATCATTTTGTCCCTTTGCCCCAAGCACTGCCCACGTATTCCTCCCTCTCCGCCAAACCAATACTTAACCTACAAAAGTAACACCCGAAAAGAAAAAATTATGGAAACCCACTATTTTCTAAAACACCCCAATGCGGACAATACGGACCCAAAACAATGACAACTTTTAATTTATTTAATATAATCGCCAAAATAAATCATTAGAAAGTTGAAACACTAAATAAAGAAAATTTAAGCAACAAAGAAGTTTTGTTTTCTGAAAATTTGATAGCACATTGTGTATCTTTCAGCTTTAAAATTGTTTTTTAGAAAGTAAAAAACAATAAGTGAGGAATATCGCTGGATAAATGAATGGAATTTAAACACAAAAACATTAAATAAAGGATGTAAATGAACCTCGCTCAAAATGAAAACATTAGCCACCGAGAAACCTATCACGCAAACTTGTGTTCCACATTTTCATTTATAGAAAAAAAAAGGGTGTGAGGGTGTCAAGCCCATTGTTAACAATTGAAAATTCATCAAAGATTATGGTCATTACGTCAAGGTGACGTTGGATTAGAGCCTTATAAATGTACCTAACAAGAGTACACAATCATTGTTTTCTTTGTAGTTTTTTACACCTCGGTAAAGAAAACTAGAAGGCATTTAGAAGAGGGGGGGGGTTGATGTGCTGGATGGCGTTACAGAAATCTGGCTAACAACCAGTTGAGTGGAAGCATTCCATCGTCCATCGGTCAACTCAAAAAACTCCAATCGTTGTAAGGCCATTACTATAAAAACATGCACGTCAAATTATGAAAATTTGTTGGTGGCACATAAAACTTATTTGAAAACAATCTAATAGAGAGAAAACAAAGGAGGGGTGTATCGGGGAGAGAGTTTAGAGAATTGTAGACTTTTACCCCTTGTTTGCTTATAAAATACAGAAAAAATACCGTACCCAAAAAAAAAAAAAACTCGAATTAACCACAATAATAATCGAAAAGAAAACCAAAAAAATACTTGTATTTGCCCTTCCCTCCTTTCCCCCCACGTCCCCCCGCCCCCCCTTTCCCCGTCTTGAATGCCTCTTACGAAATTTTTTCCCGACCCTTTTTGTTGCCTCTAGACTACCCTGCCAGCCCCCAATCGCCCACCCCTCCGTCTAACCCTCTCATTTTTCTCCCATTTTTTCAAACACTCCCCATTTCTCGCGGAAAAAGGCAAGGGAGGGGAGGGAATGTGGGAGAGGGGAGGGGAGGGGAAGGGAGGGGATGGGAGGGGAGGGGATTGGAGGGGAAGGGAGAGGAGGGAAGGGGAGGGGAGGGAGGGAGGGAACGAAAGGGAGAGAGAGAGAAATCAGAAGCTTTATTGGAAGATTTTGGAATGCAATTGAAGGAAAATTTTCAACAGTACACATTTTGTGAATTGGATTTGAGGAATAGACATTTTTCAAGTTTTTAATTGCTGTTTGCCTCCTGGAAAGAATTTTTATTTATGAATAAGTTATTGTATTAAAAAAAAAAGGTATTTGATAATCTGATCTACTTTGTCGTTATGAGCAATTATATTTTCCGAATGGGGGTGCAAAACAAAACAAAAAAAAAACGAAAAAAAAATAAGGATGTTATTCTGAATCAAAAAAAAATATATTACAATTTTGAAACAATTCATATCCATTGCAAATTCAACTTTTACAAAAAGTCAAATTTTCCATAAATGGTCAAGCCTAGCTGCCCTTCGTCATTAATCTGTGATGGACAGATAGTTTGTCTTTTTTTTTTGAAAATAGAAGGAAGAGAAAAAAATGTGAGGTGTTGTGAATCAAAGTAAGTGTGCTGCAATGCAACCTCGTCTTAGGAGAATTCCATGTTTGATTGGAATAGTTATTGAGATATATCCCCATTCGTTGGATTCGTTGTGAGGCTTGTGATTAGGCCAAAGGTACTCTCTTAGCACTCTAAGTTACATATGGCTAGGAAATGCTTAGATAGAACTCCTTCTGAGTTTTATCTCCTCTTTTACAAGGCTGAAACTCAAAGATTAAGAGTTTACTTCAACCTTCAATTCATTCTTACTTTTCTCTGAATCCCTTGTCTTGCAAATGCATAGATTTGGCATTCTTTCTCATTAATCTGGGGAGTGGATATGGATTATTGAGATATATTTCATATTCAACTAGGGTAGTTCTTGAGATATGTAGCAAACACATTTTTATTTTTTGTTAATGTCACTATTGCAATGCGAAATGATGCCAGAGGCTTGCGACATTTGACTCAAGCCAGGATTTGTTTTAGTAAGTCTTTTTTTATTATAATCAGCATTTTTGCTCAAGTTAGTTTTATTCAGACCTTAGATTTTATTTGGACCTTCGTGTTTCCCAAGGATTGCTGAACTTATGTGATCAAATTTTCATTTTTTTTCGAGGTTTGAAACGATGAAGAAATTTGTGTTTCCTTTAAATTCCAAATAGCTTGTGTTTCAGATTCTTGGAAATGAATTCTAGCGCTTCAATTCTGGTTATCGTTCTCTCGTTGTATTAAACTGCAATATGTCTAATTCGTTTCCGCTTTTGTGTGCAATTTTAGCCTCAGAAAAATGGAAATGTTGTCCTTTTTTCGGTTGTCGGTGATGGTATGGCAGGCCTGCTTTGGGGATGGAAAATCTACACTTAGAAACCATTTTTGTTCCATATTTCAAACAAGACCAAATAACTTCATTTATTTTTTCCATGGTTAGCAATGCCAGCCTTGGAAAATGTGAATGTACTCCTCCTCCTCCTCCCCCCTCCTCCTCCTCCTCCTCCTCCTCCTTACCTTTTTCCCTTCTTTTTTTATTGCTCCTTTTCCGGTTGTCGGTGATGGTAGGCCTGCCTTGGGGATGCAAAATCGACATTTTGAAACCATTTTTGCGGCTGTTTTTCGAACAAGACCGAAAGTAACTTTTCGACGAGAATGTCTTCGAATGGCTGACGGTGGAACCGTGGCTCTCGATTGGCCGGTGTTGGGAGATGATGTGGAATTATGGAAACAATCATTACCCGAGGATGCTCCTTTTCTTATCCTATTGGTGAGTGATAGAGTGTTATTTTGTTTTATGGAAACAATTATTACCCGAGGATGCCCCTTTTCTTATCTTATTGATCAGTAATGTAGTGTTATTTTTTTTCTGGAAACAACCATTTATCCAAGGATGCCTCTTTTCTTTTCTTTTCTTTTCTTGGTAAGTGAGGGTGTGTCTTTCTGTCGTCGCTTTTTCATACAGAATTTAGTGTGGGTTTTGAAATTCGTGGGAGGAAAATATTTATATACATAGCTTGGATCGACAAGAAATAGTGATGACACCGAAGTCTTTTCTTTCTGCGTATTAATTGTTGTTTTCATTTTTTTTTTGTTTCTTTTGTTTTTTTTGCTTTTTTTTTTTTTTTTTTTTTTTTTTCTTTTTTTTTCCCCTTGACAGGAGGATTCACCTTTTTCCGCCCATTTGATCAGAGCCCAAAGAAATAAGGAAAGGTAAAAAAAAAAGTAAGAATGCGCCCATAGTTTCTTTTTTATTTTTTTTTTCGTCTTCGACAGAACTGCCCTACCGAGTGCAATTTTCGACCAATTGAATTACTTTTTAACTAAAATGAGCCATTTCAAATGGAACCTTCGCTTGTTCATTTTTTTTCTTTTCCTTAGTTTTATTCTGCCTCCTACACAGAGGATCTTCGACAAGTTATAAAAAGAGTCGGAAAAGCTCGGCCAGAAGCTCGTCTTTATGCCGCCGGGTGGTCCCTGGGGGCAAATATACTGGTTCGGTATCTCGGGCAGGTAAGAAGTACTTTTTTTATATGAGAGAACCTTTATTTTTTTGTGTACAATGCCTCTATTTTTTTAGTGGAAAGCCTCTAATTTTTTTTGTAAAAACCTTTACTTTTTTGTGTACAAAACCTCTATTTTTTTGTGTAGAAAATCTTTATTTTTTAATGTAGAAAACCTCTATATTTTTCTGTACAAAAACTATATTTCCTTGTCTCATTGTTTCTCCATTACAAATTTTGTCCTGTTATTGAACTCCTTTTGAATTGAGGTGATTCTGTTTTGATGATGTCAATTCGTTTTTCTTCAATGTTTCCCTATTCTTTTTTTTTCTCTTTTTTTTTCCTTTTCTTTTTTCGTTTCTTTTCTTTGCGGTGGTTCGGACGCCTAACGCATTATTAGGGACTGAAAGTTTCTTTAAAATCACGAAACATACATGAAGTTAAATTCGACTTCCACATATTTTCTTACAATTTGACGTTGTTTAAGCCCGATGACTTATAATTTTTTTTTTTTGGTTCATGGGTTTTCATGAAATACCATGGGCTAGGAGTGTTTTCTTTTTCAATGATGTATCTTTTAACTAGTTACATTTTAAACAGATGTTTTACCAGGCCTATTGTCAAAGGAGGGGGTAAGAAGGAAAAGGGTTCAGATAGGGAAAGTGGGGGATAGGCGTAGAGAGAGAGAGAGGGAGAGGCGAGAAAGAGAGAGGGAAAGGAGAAATAGGGTAGAGGGAAAGATTGGCAAATTGACAGAGAGAGGAAGACGGGGAGAGAAGGAGATAGGGAAAGGCGAAAAGGAGCAGAGGGGGAGAGAGGGAATAGAGGAGAGCGAAAGAGGGGGATAGTAATGGAGGTTGCAAACGATCTTATCCTACTATTTTAGATAAGTATCAGGCTGTCCTCTTCATTTGAAAAAACCTTTCAAAGTAGAAAAAAATTGGGATGTTAGGTATTATATCTCTTCTTCTGATGATGGACAAAAAGAGGACTAAGGCGTATTCAGAACGAGGGGGGGGGGGGAAGGGGATATTGGGGTAGAAGTTAAATGGGTTTTGCCTTCAAGATGAAACCTTAACAATTTCTTATAAATTCACTAAAAGAAAAGTTATTTTCTCAAAACTCATTAGGTAGTTAAGTGTTCGAAGAAAATGCATGCGACGTAAGCTCGTTTTTCCTTTTTCAATTTGAAAGAAAGGGAAGTGGAGGGGTGTCAATTGCATCATTAAAAAATAAAATTCACCATTTATTATGGTTTTCTATTTTTACGTGTGACGCGAAGTGATAGCCAGAGAGGAAGAAAATTGTGCCTTTGAGGAGGGGAGAGAGAATGGCGGTTAGAGGACAATGAGCGAGAGGGAGTGATAGAGTTAGAAGGAGAAGGCGAAAGGGGAGGGATGGGGAGTAGTGGGGTGAATGGGGGGGAGGGGAGGGGGGACGAGGGGGTAGAAGGAGGACGTGGCAGGGGGGACGGGGCAAGGCAGAGTGGTGAAGGGGGGAATAGAGGAGTTGGCCAGGAGGGAGGTAGAGGGTGAGTGAGGGAAGAGAGTATAAGAGGGGGGGAGGAAAGGGTGTAGAGCAGGGAAGAGGAAGAGGGGCAGGGTCCCGTCACAAGGTAGACATAATTAAAAATTGGTGTAACAACTAGATAATTTAAAAAAAACAAAAAAAAGGTAGAGAAATTGAAAAACAAAAAAAATAAAAAATGGGAGAGACAACGAGAGAGAGGGAGAGAGAAAGAGAGGAGAGAGGAAGAGATAGATAGAGATAAGGAAAGAGAGAACGAAACAAAGTGAGGGGGAAGGAAGATAAGGAAGAAGTAGAGGGAGAGGGAGAGGGAGGGTTAGAGGTGAGGGAGGGAAAGAGAGGGAGAGGAAGGTGGAAAGGGAGGGGGAGAGGGAGGGGAGAGGAAAGGGAGAGCGTGAGAGAGAGGGAGAGGGAAAGGGATAAAGATAGAAAAAGAGAGAAGGTAGGGGGAGGAAGAGGGAGAGGGAAAAAGATAGGGAAAGGGAGAGGGAGGAGGAGAGAGAGCGCGAGGAAGAGGGAGATGTAGAGCCTCTCACCTCTACAATTTTTTTCTCCATTTCTTTCTTTTGAAGGCGGAATGCTAACAGACTGGAGTGAGGAATGTCAATGAAAAGAAAGGAATATGAGGGAAGGGAAGAAAGGGGAGAGGAGGCTCGTGGAAGGGGAGGAATAGGAGGGGTGAGGGGAGGATAGAGGAGTAGCGTTGAGGGGAAAGAAAAGAGAGGTGAGGGAAGGGAAGAGGGGACTGGAGGAGAGGGGAGGGGAGGGGAGATGAGGGGAGGGGAGAGGAGGGGAGGGGAACGGAGGGGAAAAGTGGGGAGGGAAGAGGGGGGAAGTGGAGATTGCAAGAAAAGGGGGGAGGTATGGGGAGCGGAGGGAAGCGGTGAATGGAGGGAGGAAGAGGAGGTAGGGAGCGGGGAAGAGAAGAGAAAGGAAGGGAGAGCAAAAGTAGGGTGGAGAACAGGGTGAGTAATAAAGAGGGTAAAATTTCAAATATATAAGAAACAAGTAAGGTGTACGGTGTACGATTTTCTTTCAAGATTACAAAAAAAAAATAGAAATTCACGTTAAGTGCTAAGGTTATAGCAAGATATTAAAAAAATCCGGAAGTTTGTTCTTTTGTAAAAAAACAGAACTGAAAAAAATTATTGTGGTAAAAGAAAGGAGCGCCAAATTTTAAAATTTTGTGAATTTACATCATAGAATATCCTCCAACTTAAAAAAAAAAAATGAAACACGAAGCCAAAAATATAGAAAATACAAATAATAAAATAGGGAGCTTCAACCTCTCACTCGCCCGCTCACATTTCCAACTTATACTACCTGTTTAATCGTTGTTTTGAATCCCATTTCTAAAGTTAAATATAAATTTATGTTTTACATTTGCTTTTATTTAATATTGATTGACTTTTTGACTTTTTTTTAAATAATTTGTCTTGTTTAGAGTCATATAAACTAGAAGGCTTTCCAAATAAAAAAAATAGTAATATTGACCCTTGCCACGTTTTAAAAGGGAAGAGCCACTAATAAAAGGATCTTCCTTAATGCCCTCATATTCTAAGAGTCCGCAAATACACTTTTTTTTCCTAAATAAAAGATGTGTGGACCATATAAGCGCCACTTCCCTTCCCCCTTTTGGCACCATATCCTCCCACCCATTGCTAAACATAAAGGAGTAAACTATAAAAACTAGAATTTATTTCCTTCTTTTCACTTCCTTCATCCAATTAAAGAGTGTAAAAATTGCCGCATAGTAAAATGTAACTAACCTTTTTTTTATTTCCATTGACGATTTTATAAAACAGTAACATTTCCAACAATTATTTTACTGGGCCCATTATAAAAGTCAGCGGACATCCATCATGTGGGGAATTGGTTGCAAATTGCCTTTTTGCCTCGAGTCTCCCATCCGGATGCAAATCCAACGATCAACGCAATAGAAGTGATTGTGAAGGGTTTTGCAATGCGACCCAAGCCGGAGGGCCTTGTGGGGGGAGTGGTATTTGCTCCAATAGCACAGATGGGACGACACGTACATGTGCTTGCAACCAAGGCTACAGTAATATAGCAAGCAAATACACTTGCAAATGTAAGTCTTCTTGTGGCAAAAATGGATTGTGATGATATATGCATAAGTGTATTTGTCTCAAATTAATTGTTTTTAATTGGGACCTGATATTTAAGCATCTCTATTTCATCGCACAAATTTGCTAAGATTTTGGTAAGGATTTTGATTTTGGCAACCAATGGAAGATGATGAAAAAATATCATAATTGGTTTATTTTTGAGCAATATGGTTAACCTAAAAAAGGGATATAAGGCATTAAAAAACAATGCTGTTTGAATACTAAAAAGCCACATGTTTTCGTTTCCAGCATTATATCCACTACCTCCACTGAGTTCACCTCTTCCTTTCCATTCACCATCGAAACATTCCATTCCTTTCCACTTCTCCCTCTATCCCCTCCTTCTCTCTCCTCCTTCCCTCTCTCCTCCTTCCACCTTCCATCCACCTCCATTGAAATCCTTCACCACCTCCATCGCTCCACCCCCCACTCTCTTCCACCCTCCACCTTTCGCTCACACCCTACCACCTCCTTCATCCCCTCCCCCACTCCTTCGTTCACCCCCTCCTCCACCCCCCGTTCTCCCACCTTTTCCTCTCCCACCTCCTTTCCCTCCACCTCCCCTGCCTTCACTTCCTCCGTCACCTATTGCACCCAACCCAACGCCACCAAGTCCTCCCATATCTGAAGGTGAAGCCCAAACAACAATTAGGGTTTGCAAAATCTAGAGTTAATCAGATTAGGTCCCTTGTTAACCACCTTACACTATTATTAGCGTGTAATTACGAAATCTGGAAAAAAAAAAAAAAAAAAATCGTCAAAACCATTTCTTAGAAAGGACTATGTACACCCGAACGATTTGTTTTCAGATTTTTGCAATAAAGAGCTGGTTTTGGGTCGATAGTTTTGAGCATTCAGAAAATGATCTAAATGGTCTTTATATTTAAAAAAAAAGACTTGAACATGTTTATTTTTATGCAATTTTCTTTCACCTTACAACAATGCGATGATTTTATACACAATGGAGAAATAAAAGCTTAATGCAAGCATGGATACACTACTCGTTTTTTTTTTTCATTTTTCTTTTTAATTCCCATCATCATTAAACTTCAAATGTGTTGCTCACATGTGAAGTGACAGGGATTTTGTACAGTTTTATACAGGTACACTGATTTCATAAAATTTGATCGGTAACCACCAACATAAACTTTCAAAATCTAGAAACCACGTTAAAAATCACTATAACATAAACATATGTTCTTTTCTTTTATAACCGAAAGGTTAAATTGGTGTTTAAATGCAAATCGTGACAAAACGAAACACTGTTAGCATGATATAACCTTGTCTGTCGATCAATTGACAATAATATGCGTGGATAAGAAATAAATGGCTATGTATGACGACTCTTTCATATTGAGTTTATATCTTGACTTCCCTATATTATCCAAAGCAGAAAACAGGCACTCTTCAATTGACCTTGCAACTTAGATGTAATGTTAGCGTAAAATGCTTCCACCGTAATGAGCGAATGACCTCGGCATTTTTTTCAATCAAAAAACCGAAGACTTTCTTCATTATATTTTGCTACAGAGGTTGGGGAATTCAACTCAGATTGCGGTTTTTTTAGTCTATAAAAGCACCTTGTTATGAATTCCTTGTGTTAAAATTTATAACATCATTAATACTCTGCGCGTGGGTTTATGATGTCTTTGGTGCTATACTTTATTCACTTTAAACACAGGTCTCATCCTCCTAGATGTAAAAGCTGCCATCACAAGCGATCCAACGAGGTTTTTGGCAAGATGGAAGAATGGATCAAGCTTTTGTGGGTGGGATGGTATACGATGCAACGACAGGTTTCAAGTGAAAAGAATGTGAGCTTAAAGCTGATTTTTTTAATCCTTAATCCTATTCTTTTTCCTAAAAGCTAGAATGTTAAATATTCTTTCTTGTAAACGGGATAAACAACACCAAGGACAACCATCACAACTATTTAGGTTTTTTTGCTTCAACACGCCGCGATTTTGTAAACATGACCTAATGTAAATAAGACAATGTCCTTTTTAACTTGTGGGCTTGTTTCTCCTGCTTAGATTATGATATCTAGGGGTATAATGATAACGTTGTGTTTTTTTTTTTAAGTTCATGCAAAATTTTAACAAAAAAGTAATCGTTGACGCAGTTCATTGGTTGGACTGGACCTTATCGGGACCATTTCCCCTTCTATAGGACTCCTCACAAGCCTTCAAGAATTGTGAGGGCTTCATCTTTATCTGCATGTCCTTATAGATCTGGATGACGATCTTGTCTTCTGTATGTGGGCTTAGTTGTAGATGTGTGAAAGGCTACATTGCACTTGATCCTTTTGCTCGGTCGGCACAAGGCTTACCAAAGTAATGGTTGTCTCGCTCATAGACACGCTTGTATGCAAAGGATTATATAGTAAATATTTGGATGGTTTGTTTGTTTAAAGTTTGAATTCAGTTTGGATGCTGGCCATCTGACGGTCATAACTTCAGTGTTTTTGATTAGAAAAGGTACCCTATGTGTCTATTGTTGGCAGGAAGCAAACAAATTATTTCAACTGCACGAATCATCATTGACAATAATCATGTTCGAAAATGTTCAGTTCGCTTGAAGAAATGTGCAGAGCTGATTGGAAGAGTGAGGATATTTAGAGTAATCATGGAGAAATCCTCATCAATCACGTTTTTTTCTCAAACAGACTAAAAACACTTCGCTCATACAAAAACAACAAACTGGGCAACGAAGTTTGAAACTTTAGGCTCCTAAGAAAGCAATGAAGTGTTGGCGTTCCAAAAAATCTGAAAGTGAAGACTAAATCATGGCATGTCATTTTTATGTTATGGCTTGTTTTTTTTCTTTTTCAGGAACTTAGCGAGCAATATTTTTACGGGGAACATACCGTCTTCCATTGGAAACCTCAAAAATCTCGAGAAGTTGTGAGATTCATTCTTTATGCTTGTTTTTATTTGCAGTTCTACAAATGCTCACTGTTCAGCGTTTTTCAATGCAACAGAGAGCTTTACATCTAAATAGGATGATGGACATAATCTGAGTTCACATTGGCTTCAAACCTATTGATTTTTTTTAACACATCTTGCCTTTCCCTTTGGTCATTTTTTTCTTACAGGATTACTTTTGTCTCTTCTGGTTGTATGTTTGCACTAGTTTGCACATTCAAAATGGATCATCTTTTTATAAATTTTCAATATTGAAACTATTTTAAAAGGCCACTTGATCCATTCTCGCCAATTTTATGGGTAAAATTCAAGTTTTGGTGAGATGACATAAAAAAGTACAAAAAAAAAAAAAACAAACAAAATATCGGAATATTCACACCAGATTAAATCATTCTTGTGGGTTTTTTTTTATTTCTACACTCCTGATCTTTTTCTCTCTCCCACTTTTCCATCTTTTCTCCCCTCTCACCCCTTTCCTCCCTTGCATACCTTCCTCCTCCCTCCCCTTCCTTTTCGAGAAATTTCATATTTCGTGAAACTGCTTGAAACACATATCCTAATAATATTGTGGCCTTTTTTAAACTACACCTGGTGATACATTTTAAAGTCTAAAAGAACTTAAAGTTTACAATATGACCAATTTGACTGCATACAAGGAATTTTTTATTCGGCTATTCAACTTTTTTTGAAGATAAAAAAGGATGATTATTATATCATTTTCAAATTGACTGTGACTTGTGTTCTAATGTCAGCCAATTTTTTTTCGTTTGTCTGTGATTAATTTAACTTTCTTGTTCCCCAAATTAAACACCTTAAAAATATGAACAAAATCAAAATCATGGCACGGGATAACTGAATGCGTCTCCCAGTAGGATGGCTACACGGCAATATTTATGCCCTAGTGATAGCGTTGATTCCTCCAAATGTTTTAGGACTATTAAATGCCACCTACGACACAAAGTTAGTATTCATGTTGCAAGTTACACCTTATACCTAGTAGGGGTTAAACTTCATAGTATTGTCTATCTGCAAAAAATGTATTAACTGCACTCTTCTTCAAGTGATTTAGTTCTTTCACGAGACAAGGCCAACCTGCATGTGATTAACATTTGAATGTATCAGTTTTCCACAATTAAAGAGCCTCTTCCACGATGTCTCTCTTTTTTGTTGGAAACAAGATTTGTCACCCTTGCTGGCTATTGTTTTTTATTTAGCCTACTTTGTGAGCTGCCCAGAGATAATTCCACGATTATTGAGGAACGTCATGTCTTGGATTTCACCCGGGAACTAACGTAGAACGCTTTTGTGTTTGGTTTTGCGCTTTCAGAGATTTGTCAAGAAACCAGTTGAATGGCAGCATTCCCTTTTCCATTGGAAATTGCACAAGGCTCCAAAATTTGTGAGGAGTTTCTTTCCATAGTCTCGATAAATTAAGTTATTTTTAGCTTCCATTTATCCATATTCATATTACTGTCCATGTCAAAACATTTAAATGATGAATACACTAAAGATCATCGTATTGGCATAAGTTTGATATTTCCATTCGGGCGAAATGGAATCGTACCAATTTGCCTCTTTTTTTTTAACACTAAATCATTCTTGCGATTTTATGATTTTCTGTTTAAGCCTACGAATTTGGACACCTTTGCTGCTTCTAATTTACTAATTTGGGACTTGTAGGATATTATCATCCAATCAATTGACTGGTGCCATTCCCGCCAGCATTGGAAATCTTTTTATCCTCCAGGAATTGTGAGTGTCCCATAGTCAAAATGACCACTCTTCGCAGCTCTATTGCTTCAATGTTTTGTATGTGCGACACTCTATCATCTCAGCCATCAAATGCAAGGGATAGCGTTCCTTTTTAATTTTGCGTTTTCCATGCCTTTTTCAATTATTTCCCAAGACTTTAAGTACAGTTAACTAATTTTGAGGATTTATTTTGTGGATATTCTAAGGCAAATTAGTTTTTTTTCCTCTATTATCTGAATTTTTTTGTATGTCGGTAATTTTTTTCACTTTCACATTTATGTGACGTAAGCCATTGGCTAATTCTTTTCAGCTAGACATTGCATGATTTTCATCTAGATCTGTAATGTGCAAGTGATGGAGGTATTTAGGCAAAGCAGATAAATATATTTGATTCTGGTATCTTAAGATGATAAATTCCCTAGGAAGCTACAGGCTAGCAATTGTTGATTTTAATCAACTAATATAACCCATCAAATTCTTCTTTTGGGACGTGTTTTGCAGGTTCTTGGATAGGAATAAACTTGTAAGCATTCCCGAAAGTGTTGCAAATTTGCGTAGTCTTCGACAGATGTATGTTCTCTCCTTAACACCAATCAAGTTTCGTGTCAAATAAGGTCCAAGTAATGGGCATTTTTCATACCTGCTTACGCGTTGGGACCATGATAAGTAAAATTTCGTGCACATCGTTCATGGATCACTCAGCGTAAATGAACTCAAAATTTTACAAAATGTACTGAAGCCCACGCGATCATGACTCATTCAGATAAAACATGTTAAACATCAAAGTACCGACAAGAACATCAATTCAGCAATAGCCTCTTAAGTCTCTTATCTTGTACGAATCACAACTCTTATGTGCATATATATTCGGGCAGAGAATTTATCCACCACTAGAAAGTTTCCTTTCTGTGGGGACATGAAATTGCCACTGTTTTCAACTAGTATCTTTTATCCTTTCCATCATGCATGACGAAAAGAGCACAACGGTTGTTGTGGAAAACCAAATTATTGATTGAGACCTTGTTGGTTCTTCGCCCAAAAATTACACCCTTTTATGCTTGTTGAATGAAGGCACAAATGTCCTTGAGTGGTAACATTCGTGATTAACGTATTCTGGATGGACTTTTTTTGCACTTTTGGAATATGACATGGGTGTGACAGGTACCTCTACAAAAATCAATTCAGAGGAAATATACCTGCGTCGCTGGCAAATATACGTACTCTTTCCAATTTGTTCGTCTCTCAACCCCTTTGAAACACTTCAGGAATGAAATTTCATCCCATTCATAACCAATATGCATCTTTTTGGCAACACATTTTTCCATCTCCTTCTTGTTACAACATCAGAGTTGTTACACAATGTGGCGTCAATTGTCATACCCTACCTAACATGGGAGATTGAAATTATGATATGGAGTGTTTAGATAGCTGCTAATCACCTCTTTGTAGATTATTATTCATCTCATTTGTTAGATATAACATTAATTTCTTTGTCTCCTTTCCTAAAAATAAAACCTTATTTCCTTTTTCAGGAAATTAAATGATAACTTTTTCACAGGCATGGTTAATCTCCACTTTACCACGCTTTTAAAGCCTGGAGTGGACCTCTCGTACAATTTCTTGTCCGGAACGCCATCAATCACCATCAATGGAATGAAAGCATGTAATGAAACCTCATTGGGGTCAAATTGTTTCGATTTGGAATCCCCCCAGTTTGGTTGCGAGAAGGAAGACCAAAAGGACCCCATGGACTGTCTTGGCTTTTGCAATGCTAAGCAACCAATGGGAGCATGTGGAGGCCATGGAATTTGTGATAGTAACTTAACTTGCGTATGCGATCTAGGATACAATAGCAATGAGGATTTAAGCACCTGTAGCTTTGGTGAGATGTGTCTTCATCGCTTTCTTTTACCTTCCTCTTCATTTTTCTTTCTGATATATTTTTTTTTTGTGAAACGGTTCCCTTTTTCGCTAATTTACTCTTTCCACATTATTTTTAGCATTGCAGGTTTTGTGTATTGTACATCCCATTCCATTCCCTTACCTTCTCTGCAGTAAATATTCCTGTTATCTACCTTCCGCTTTCTCTTTAATGCATCTGTATATTCTAAACTCTTTTCATCTCCCTGTCATTTTCACATATCAACTGTATTGATGATTTATGAAATTGGGGAATTTAGACAAATTACTGTTCAGGTGGCCCGTGCTCTTATCATTTGAATACATGCACGTGAGGCACTATGATGAAGCCTTTAGCCGAAAGAAAACATGGACTTTGGTGTTGAGCTTTGCGTTCATTCTATTTTTTGCATAAATTGATGTTTCCCAAAATAGAAATCCCTATAAATGTCTAGTTGTGTATCTATGCATCAAAGTTTTATTGTAAAAATATTCAGTATTTTCATTATTCTTTTCTAGTATGCAAAAAACTGCCGTCTTCAATTCGTTGTCCATACTCTCCAAAAAGTAATAGAAAAAAAAAATTATACTCGTAACCAGTTTCTCTTTGCAACCACATTTCTAATTGTTAACCTGCATGTTCTGTGTTTTTGGATGCAGGAAACCGAGGCCTTGGATATATTGACGCTCAATCGTCTGCGCCATCAAGGAAAAATAAGTACTTCCGTTATTTGAGTGCAGGATTTTTGTACTTGAACGAAGAGACGACTCCTTCTTGGATGGTTGCTACCAGCTGGAAATGGGTCAACGCCAAGGCGTTGCAAGCGATAAGAGATCAGGAAACGTGCAGTATGTCAACACGAATTGGGTTTAATAGAATTTTTCGCATTTAAGTCAGCCTGTAATTTGGGAGGGGTTTGCAAACCCAAAGCTGCATAAATTATAAATTGCATACAAAGAGTGCATACACACCAACATGCAATCGTCAAAGGTTATTTTTTTTTATCCTAGATCTTGTGGTCATTTGTTTAAACCTTATACAATTGTCAGTAAAACATGCTGTAACAACAATATCATTTGGATGTTTCTCAAGTAATTATCTGTTGACAATTCACATATTTACTTTTGCAAGTGGCATGTTAAACGTTCCAATTTTCTAATCACGGATGTTAACCATAGTACAGTCTAGAAACATATGCTAAATAAAAAAGCTTCCTCAAAGAAATTAAACAGGACGGATCTGTATGGTTTATGTATATACGGCTACATGATAGTGGAAACTTTAAGACAAATGTGGATTGTTCTGATTTTTAGTATATCTAATTAACCCTAAGTTACTGACTATGTAAGTAAGTCTTGATTTGGCACATATATTCCCCAGGTGTAATTCACTGTTTGTTTGCTGCTAGCTCAAGACTTATAGTTGGTTCCTGAACACCGGCTGGAGATAAAATGTGGAAACCTCAGTTTATTCAACAAGAAAAAGATTAGCCTGAACCTATAACCCCAAACTCTGCTTCCCATCATAGATTATAAAATGATATATATATATGTACACACATATTGATAATTTGTAATTTCAGGTTCATCGCTTCATAATCCAAGAGCTTAAGAAAAATCACCTAGTTTAGGTGACTAACCATACGGTTGTAAACACCACCGTTGATTTGCAGTGTAGAATAGATAGACTGATTGCGTAAACGACCTGGGTATTTAACCATCGTCCCTTTATCTCTACTTTTGTTTCCATATAGATACTTGCTGGGTGTTTTCTACAACTTCAGCCATTGAAAGCGCTTTCTTCATTGCAAATGCTGGCCAAGCACCAGTTCCGAGTATCCCAGAAGAACAATTTCTTGTTTGTTCCGGAAAAAATAAAAGTTGTGGCGATGGTGGTTCACCAGCAGACGCCCTTGATTATGCTGCGGCCAACAACCTCATTTTCAAGGAATCTTATGTGGGTCCGAACAGTTGCGTTGGTCCCAAGGTATGATGTCTTTACAGTGATAAGTTTTGAGGATAAAAGTATGTTGATGCCTTTTCCTGAATATCTATCTGTTTATTTACTAATTAACAAAGGCACTAAAGGTCGGAAAAATTAGAATCACAATATGATTGGTGAGGTACTATTGGACTGCTCAAATAATTGTTATAACTTCAAGGTGTGATACGGTTTTATAGATACTCTTTGTTCTCCAGCTAGTTTTGGAACTTTAGGAATACTATTTCTATAGAGTGATGTACCTCATTCAGCGAACATTAGAATGAACCTACACTAGGCATAGACGAAAATTCTATTCCCTGATTTTCGGAAAAAAATGATGGCTACAAAGTTGAAAATTAATGGAATAGAAACTTTCAAAAAGGTCAAAGAAAACCATAAAACAGTACCATATTCTTCAAGTTGTTCCCAGAAATCTTCTAAGTTATGAAGAAATAAAACACAAATCAAAATCTTTTTGTGGAAGCACAAACATGAGCTTCATATGCTATAGTTGTATGTCAACTTTCAAATGGAAAAAATGATCTCTCTCATATTGCCAGGTGATATAATTATCTTGGAACAAGTTCCGCAAGTTCCTATTGCGTCTTTACTTGAAAGTAAAAGAGAATGTTGAGAAATTATACTTCTATATTTAGTAAAGAGAAATATATGCAATAATCTTCTTTGAATGCCTAGCCCCATAAAAGTACATTAATTTCAGCCAAAATATTGAAAGTTGGCCCTGTCCGAATTGACGTTGCCTCATTAAAAAAGGTTGCTTTATGTTTGAGTTACTTCATTTTTAAAATAGCTTTTTGCCATGTCTAGGTTCAAAAATTACCTTTCCATTTTTCCCACACATTCACATTAGTAAACATAATGGATGACAACAAACTGAAAACATGGGCAAATTAATGTTTGGTTTAAAACAGGCTGATAAAAACCGCAAAAAAAATCTTTGCTACTTTGGGTCAAAAATGTTGTAGATTTAACTCAACTCTTATGGAGTAGTGTGCAATTAAATTTCATGCAATAAGCTTATAAAGACATCCAGGCTTTTTCAACAAAATTTAACATCTCGTTCTTAAAATATATTCTTCCATTTTGATTTGTTGCAGCCCACCAGCAGCACACATATTCTCTCTTTTGAGGAAGTTCAGTCCCACGGTTGGATTGGTCTCCTTTTAGCGCTTCAACAGCAACCCGCTATCGTCAACATTGAATACAATTTCAAAAATTACAAAAATGTGAGTTTGTGAAGTAGTCGCTAATATTATTGATATGGTGTAAGAACCTAAAAGAAATGTGTTTGAATTTCTAAGCATCCATTTGCAGCATGAGAAGCATGTTGTTGATAACAGGTGAAGATGTTTCATTGAATTGACGGGTTTCATTTAAGAGCAAAACTTTAGCGTATTTGGAGGCATTCGTGGTTTTCAAGGACCAATGCTTGGACCCAAGCATAGTGTTCAAGGGGATGAGGTCTTCTAAATTTGCCCCATAATTTTTATTTGATTGCTTCTTAGTCAAAACCTTTCTCAAAAACAACGTACTACTATTTTTAGAAATGTGCCTTGGCAATAGGCAAGGAAATGAATGGGAAAATATTGATTTGCTTGATGTTGTGAAGGGAATATTTGATGATGATGAGTGCTTCTCAAGCGGTGTGGACCATAGTGTGGTCGTTGTCGGGTACGACCTCACATCTTCACCACCTTGTTGGGTCCTTCGTAACTCGTGGGGAACCAATTGGGGAGAAAATGGCTACATGCGAATCAAGATTACTGGAGGACTTGGAATCTGTGGAATAAATAGCCTTCCGGCACTTGTGCCGATAATACAATCCCCTTGTAAGCGCTCGTCATTGAACTATGTTCTTACACATCATTGAACACCACAGAATTTTCCTTTATGGCTTTTGTTTAAGCCTCGGTAGCAACTCATCTAGCACCTACAATCACGCAGTTCAAAAGTATTTTTGCATATTATGTGTTGAATCATATGCGTTGAAGAAAAAAACGATTTACTCTTGAAAAAGTAACCGTGATCTACTTAGTTTTTCAAACACTATTTTGTCAAGACGTTTCTCCTTAACATGTACAAGAGAGAGCGAGTATTTTAGATATAAGACTATTTCTAGAGTGTTTTTGAAAACCAAGTGGATGGACCAAAACCACAGAGTTTGCGATCAATAATCCACCCTGAGTTGCAGAAATTAAATTTGTATTTTTCATCCTATTCCAAACTAGGTTTTGATTTTTCTCTTAGATTAAGTGCATACCATTACAATTCTCTTGTCCTTAGCAAATATAATAACCGTAAATCAACTACATGGGACTTATGTCATGCTAGGAAATGGTGGGAATGTTGGGAAATGATGTATCTTTCCAGCCAATGATCCTTGCAACACCGTCAACTTTGCAAAAAAAGTTTTAAAAACAGAATACGGCCCAGGACGCTCCAACCCATGCGGAAATGGTGTATGCATTCCAATGGGAAGCACCAATCTTTGCCAATGTACGGATACATTTGTGGCTGTCAATAATACGGACGGCTCGCAGACCTGCGCTCCAGGTGCAAAATCGAGCAGCTCTATTCTTGTTAGTGGCTTGTTAGTGGTAATGGACTGCATAATGTTGGTATATGTTGTATTGATTTTAAGCTTACTTTGTCCTAGTTTTGATGCTTTATGATCTTGACCACGTGGCAGCTTCCCCGTGTACCTTCAGTCCGCAAAATCCATGTGGAGTGGGCACCTGCTTGGACTCTTCTTTTCCACCCGGAACTTATGTGTGCATTTGCCCGCCCGGCTATGTGTTGGACTCTCCAAGTGGCACGCTCACTTGCGTAGCAGGTAAAAATCTAGAAGATGTACATACTAGTTGTGGACATAAAACTACCTTTGCAAAGATCCATAAAGTTGCTTAACTATTTTGTTTAATTTCATGATACATTTGCGAACATGACTGCTAAAAATAATAATGAATGGTTTTCACAATGGCCAGATGGTACCATTGGGAGTGCCCTGAAGTACTTCGTGGTGCCAAGTGGAGTGAACGTGACCTGTTATGACATTTATCTCATTTACGGCATCAACAAGGATGTGTTTTTGACACAGAATAAGGTGATGGTCAGCCAATGCATACTGTACTGCGTCATGATTGACATCTTTACCACCGTACATTCACTTTTTTATTGATTTTTCTGCTTAATAACTATACTGAGTTTTATTTGGTGCTAATCACGTTATTTTTTTTTTGGATAAAATAAATACGTTGTTTTCTTTTCTGCAGTCGTTATCTCTGTCAGATTACTTCCTCGTGTAATGCCAGTTTACTCAATTCTGTGACAGGGTATTGACTGCTCTGTTCCACTATTTCCTAACACGAGAGTCAATGTGACAACCTCCAACAACTGTTCTCTCCTCTATGCCGTCAATGAGGTTTTGATACACTTTCCCTTCCCAATTAAAAGTTCATTAATGAAAAAAAAATGAAAAAATGTTTTTTTGCTTTTTCAGTATACTGTGCTGTTGACTACAACGTGGAGGTCATTAAGTGATTTAATTTTTTCAGTTTTTCCATTTTAATGATAGTTGCCTTCGGCTAAGCTTTCTATTGCATCAATTGAATCGTATGATGGTCTGTACATCGTGCTTTTTTGGTTTGTTTCAGGGTGACACGTGTGCCACAATCGCCAGTATGTTTGAGATCGATTCACTTTCGGGACCAAATTCTCCTAATGTTGACTTAGACTGCTTTCAACTTAGGCCGTTTCAGCAGGTGCGTCCTTCCGTAACTAAAAATTTCATTCTAACAATATACGAAACGGTAATCATAAGTTTCGTCAACCAAAAAACAAAAATACTCTTCTTACACGAAATTCTTTCGAATTCCTTTGTTCAACAGAATTCTATATGTCTATGTTTTGTCTCTTCAAGTAACATGTTATAAAAATCAGAGGTGATGTCCCCTGTCTTTTTTTGGGAGATGCATTGTAGTTCCCCATTTGATTTTTTTTTCATTCCTGTGAACTAATTAAATTTCTTAAATCTTTTCACAATCATTTTAAATATGAGAGGTCTCTCAATGAGCACCATTATTCACAAAGGCCGCAGAAGCTAGTTTGTTGACTTTTACAAAAATTAGAAATGACCTATGTGATTACGCTCGTTAAATTTGCAATGGTCCACAAAGGCCCTGTTTACACATTTTCTGCGGACATGATATGGCCCAAAGTTTAAATTTTTAAGGTGTCTCAGTCCAGTCGCACTATGTCTGGTTGACGGTGTAACAATTTTCAGGTGTGCATAGAAAGGGGGCCACTCCCCTCCTTCGGACCTTGCACGTGGCCATACGAAGTGAAAGAGGACGAATCGTGTCTCTCCATTATCAGCAGCCAATTGGATGGCGATATTCGTCTCTTCTATACCTTAAATCCTGGAGTTTACTGTGGACGACTGCTCTTTATTTCTAGCGGAATCGGGAACATTGGACAGCAGGTGTGTTTTTTTGACACCCAGTCGAACTGTTGTGAAGATTACTTAACCATCAAATGAATTTTGCGATTTTTGAATGTAGAGGAAATCACGCATAAAGATAAGTGAAGTGTTTAGCGTGGTCTTTCTTCCTCGTATACTTATGTTTACAACACTTTTTTTGTACAACTTCATTTACGCATCTTTGCCATGAAATTTCGTCTGCTTCCGTTTTAAAAAAATGTGTCAATGTTTCCATAAACCAAGCACTTATAAATTAGGTTTTCTTTTTTTAAATAATTTTAAAAACAAAAAAAGATCGTGTCAATTTATTGATTTAACTAACTAAACTACAATCAATGTTTTATCTTTTAGCCAAGAGGTCAAAATGTTAAATCATGCACTGTTTACCTGATCGTCGGCATTACATTAAAACATGTAGTTTGTGTTTTACACCATATAAACTAATCCAATTTTATTATAATTCCTAGAATTATGATACATGTCATTTACTTCTTACCGCTGAATACCTGACTCTATATGTCACAACCAATTCCATGGTATATAAACCAACAATATTGATGTAAATCCGATTTTTTCATTGAGAAGGATATTGTTCCAATAATCACGTCTTATGCAACTTGTCCTATTATGGAAAAGAATATTAAATCAGGTTAAATGTACCATTCCAATACAAAGGGAAAATCTCATATCTTCTTGTCTTCTAACCATCAAAAGTCCGACTCATGAAGACCTGATCTTATATTCAATTGCTTTTTTTTTATCACTAATGTTTTTGCTAACCATATGCTTAACAACAACACTGCAATCGCAGGTTTGTCTGGGTGCGGATGATATGGGAGCCAATTCAAAAGCATGTCTAAAAGGAAACATGTACACTTTGAAGGCTACTGACTCTTGCGTCAGCCTGTCGAAATGTTTTACAAAAAAGGAAAAGTTTAAAAAATTGAACAAGTTTGCGTGCACACGAGCTGCACTTCGAAAAGTGTGGTCGACTGGAAAAACAATTTGCGTTCCAGATTCGAGCAAGTGCAAATGAAAAACCTCTTGAAATTCGGGTGTGGAGTGAATGTAAATGACTCATAAATGTAGCTAAGCTAACACGAGGCTTGTACCAGATTCGAGTTCAAATCAAAAAAGAGGACAACTACAACTATGAGTCACTGTTCACGTCTTATGATATGGAATCGTTCATATCAAGGTTAACGACACCAAAAAAAAATGGATTTATTGGGAATGCCACAAGTCAGGGAAAACATAATCATATCAGAGATACAAGAAAAAATTGCACTTCTCGCCGATTGCACACTTTTTGAATTCTACAAATGGCATGAGGGAAAGGCTTACTTGGGAAAACAAAATTTAATGATGGATTGCAAACACTCTCGAGAACCAATTATATGGAATCCTTATCATTTTTCTTTCTTTGAAAAGATATGTTGTCATGCTATTTTGGTTTTTTGTGATATCTTTTTCCCCATTGATAGTGCATTCGAAAGGAAAAGTTTGTCATTTTTTGTGGTATGGTTTTTTCTTTGCATATGTTTACTAAATGATGAACATCTTCTAAGAAATATTTAAAGAAAACTGCGGAAGTACTGCAAGTTTAAACAGCTTCAAGTATGCTAAATGATTCTTGTGTCGAATACGTTTGCAATTGATTACATAATCTTTCCGTCATGAAGTGAATAAATTTAATGGCAAATTCATTTTTTATTATTGAAAAACATATGGAATAATTTCTCATGTTTACCTATTTTTAAACGTTTAGTTCCTTCTGAAAACTTGTCAGCGGTGACATTCGTCGATCTTAAATGACACAACATGAAATTTAATTTAACATAGTTTCCCGACTGAAAAGACCAATAACATTTCATAAAACTATAAAGTTTAACGTTTATCTGTGTTGTTATTATCAAATCCTAGTGTGAATGGAAAGTAAATTTTCCAAATGTCTTTATTAAACCATACAGTACATATGACAACTCAATTTAGTTATTGCATCCCAAAAAACACCCCACTAAATGAAGTATTGGTAAACTTGCTTGAATTTGTTGAATTCAGTCGATAATATTTGTTGTGTCTTCGTTCAATAATTAAATCTCAATTGGTTTCAATTTGGAAGGTTGCACACTTTTGTTTCTATAAATCCATTTATCCATTAGTGTGCCGAAGACAAATATTCAAAAAAACATTTGCTTAAATCTATACCACACGAAAATTTTATAAATTTGTCGAAGTCTTAGTTTGTTCTTGTACGAAGAAGTACCGAAAACATTGTGCTTATTCTTTCGTTGTGTGCAAATATATCTCAGTCTCAGTCAGAGGTGTATAGCGTGGTCTTTCTTGTTTACAACACTTTTTTTGTACAACTTCATTTACGCATCTTTGCCATGAAATTTCGTTTGCTTCCGTTTCAAAAAATTGTGTCAATGTTTCCATAAACCAAGCACTTATAAATTAGGTTTTCTTTTTTTAAATAATTTTCAAACAAAAAAAGATCGTGTCAATTTATTGATTTAACTAACTAAACTACAATCAATGTTTTATCTTTTAGCCTAAAGGTCAAAATGTTAAATCAGGCACTGTTTACCTGATCGTCGGCATTACATTAAAACATGTAGTTTGTGTTTAACACCATATAAACTAATCCAATTTTATTATAATTCCTGTAATTATGATACATGTCATTTACTTCTTACTTTGAATACCTGACTCTATATGTCACAACTAATTCCATGGTATATAAACCAACAATATTGATGTAAATCCGATTTTGTCATTGAGAAGGATAATGTTACGAGTATTGTTCCAATAATTACGTCTTATGCAACTCGTCCTATTATGGAAAAGAATATTAAATCAGGTTAAATGTACAATTCCAATACAAAGGGAAAATCTCATATCTTCTTGTCTTCTAACCATCGAAAGTTCTCATGAAGACCTGATCTTATATTCAATTGCCTTTTTTTTATCACTAATGTTTTTGCTAACCATAAGCTTAACAACAACACTGCAATCGCAGGTTTGTCTCGGTGCGGATGATATGGGAGCCAATTCGAAAGCATGTCTAAAAGGAAACGTGTACACCATGAAGGCTACTGACTCTTGCGTCAGCCTGTCGAAATGTTTTACAAAAAAGGAAACGTTTAAAAAATTGAACAAGTTTGCGTGCACACGAGCTGCACTTCAAAAAGTGTGGGCGACTAGAAAAACAATTTGCGTTCCAGATGCGAGCAAGTGCAAATGAAAAACCTTTTGGAAATTTGGGAGTGGAGTGAATGTAAATGACTCATAAATGTAGCTAAGCTCAACGGGAGGCTTGTACCAGATTCGAGTTCAAATTCAAAAAGAGGACAAGTACAGCTATGAGTCACTGTTCACGTTTTATGATATGGAATAGTTCACATCAAGGTTAATGACCCAAAAAAAAATTGGATTTATTGGGAATGCCACAAGTCAAAGAAACCATACTCATTCTAGAGATACAAGGAAAATTTGCACTTTTCGCCGATTGCACACTTTTTGAATTCTACAAATGGCATGTGGGAAAGTTTTGGAAATTCTGGAACGTGATTTGGGAAAACAAAACTTAATGATGGATTGCAAACACTCTCGAGAACCAATTTTATGGAATCCTTCTCATTTTTCTTTCTTTAAAAATATATTTTGTCATGTTATTTTGGTTTTTTATGATATCTCTTTCCCCATAAATAGTGCATTTGAAAGGAAAAGCCGATCATTTTTGTGGTACGGTTGTTTCTTTGCACATGTTTAGTGAATTGATGAAAATATTCTAAAAAATATTTAAAGAAAACTGCAGAATTACTGCAAGTTTAAACAGCTTCAAGTATGCTAAATGATTCTTGTGTCACATAGGTTTGCAATTGATTACATAATCTTTCCGTCATGAAGTGAATAAACAAAAAAATTGATCTCAAATTCATTTCTTAATATTCAAAAACATATTGAATAATTTTCTCAGGTTTATCTATTTTAAAACGTTTTGTTCCTTCTGAAAACTTGTCAGTGGTGACATTCGTCGATCAGAAATGACACAACATGAACTTTAGTTTACCATAGTGTCCCGACTAAAAAGACCAATTATATTGCATAAAAAGACAAAGTTCAACGCTTATCTGTTGTTATTATCAAATCCTAGTGTGAATGGAAAATCAATTTTCCGAATGTCTTGTTTAAACCATACAGTGCATATGACAACTCAAGTTGGTTATTACATCCCCAAAAAACACCCCACTAAACGAAGTATTTTTAAACTTGCTTGAATTTGTTGAATTCAGTCAATAATATTTGTTGTGTCTTCGTTCAATAATCAAATCTCAATTGGCTTCAATTTGGAAGGTTGCGCAGCCTTGCGCACTTTTGTTTCTATGAATCCATTTGTCCATTTGTGTGCCAACGACAAACATTTAAAAAAACATTTGCTAAAATTTATACCACACGGATATTATATAAATTTGTCGAAGTCTTCATTTATTCTTGGACGAAGAAGTACCGAAAACATTAGTGCTTATTCTTTTCACTGTGTGCAGATATATACATGTATAAATGTGTGAATATGTATATAACAATCTCATACAAGAACGGGTACTCCATTTAATGGCTTAATACACATTGCCAATTTTCCTTTTTTGTTTTTACATCTTTACGATTAAGTTTGATTTTATCCCTTTATTTTTCTTTACCATTCTTGGTTCTCATGATACATGGGTAAACATTTTCACTTCTATGATATTTGTTTAAGTATACTTTTTTCGAGTCTAGAATGTATAATTATCTTTCACAGAAACTTAAATTTAGTCTTTAACTCTTCCAATAACGTTCACATTTCTAAGCTCACATGTGCATCCAACGTATTAATATGCAGTACCAAAAGAAGTATACGAAGCAAAATCATTCGATAATTGAACATGGGAAACATTCGTAACCAAGTGGTTTCTTGTGCAAAAGTTATTGGTCCGCAGGATATGAATTCTTGTATGGAATGCATAGCTATTCAAATTGCATATTAGACACGAAACGAACGCACGAATAATACGTACGATTCACATTTATCGATTTCAAAAAAGTCGATAAAATGAGTACCCGACTATGTATCCGTATGTTACCGTACATTCACGTACTGTGTCCTAATATTTCAGTACTGCTGCCGTCTATTTTCTGTACGTTTTCGTACAGTGTCCGTATATGTCCGTACTTTTGACGAAATTTACAAAAAGTATGAAAGTAAAGAAAACTATGTAAAAATAGTAAAAGAGTGAAAATCTGTACGAATTCTGTTGTCCATAGCCTATTTCAGCCATGGACTACACTCAGAAGCACCACAAACTACCTCAAAAACAACAATGAATCAGATAGCACAGATTACTCCAAAATGAACAAAATCACCTCAAAGTAAAATAATGTGCAATGTTTTCCAGAAAATGTAAACTCCAAAAGTTACAGCTTAATCCACCGAGTAATCTAGAAGATATAAGCTCCAGAGTTTCCCAAAAACAGCTGACAACTTCACAAACTAACCACTTAGACTTCTCACAGAATCTTACAGAAAAAAACAGAATATAATTAAACTGCACACACATATAGATTCTATATCACAGAATAACTTGAATAGGTTTCACATGAAAATACGAAACAAGGTGATCACACCAACAGGTCAAAGATGCAGAAAATAGTTTGCCGTTGCTTTGATAAACTTGATTGTGATGATCACAATAATCTAAGTCCTACAAGTTATGCTCAAAGAGTTCACTAATGTATGTACGGAGGCATACCAGCCGTACATTATCTACCACCTACCTAAATTACTACGAGTATACCCGAATAATTGGATGTATGTCAGAATGAATTAATCTATACTAATAAACTAATTTCAAAAGGACAAAACACTGTTCAACCAAATATTTACACCGACATCTCCGAAAAGTCAACTTGCTCTGTCACTTAAGATCTTCGTATGAATCTCGTCCACCGACTTGGTTCATATCAATAGCAGCTGCGTTGTAAGCTTCGTCGCAGCTGCATTGTCACGTACCTGGACAAATCCAAAAATATGTCCAAAAATAACCGCAGCTTCGTAGCAGCTGTGTTGTCTTATTTAAAGTTCACTTGTCTCAAATAGATGGGCCGTACTGGCGGCGCATATTTCAACGTTTCGTACATTTCAAATCGGATCGCTTCACGATCCGCCGTCAATTTCTTACTGCGTAGTCACGCCACTCAATAACTCCCTTACTTCACTTTAGTTTTATCCGTACGTTTGCTCCCCCAATCCGTGAATCCATTCAAACCTCCACATTAATAATATACGCACGAAACGTCTCAAGCGTACAAAAAGTCGCGTACGCACGAAACTAAGTTTTCAAAACAACAAATTCAATATCGATGTTGGAATACATACCGTTGATCTCCAACAATGAGACAACACTGACACTTATTAGGCTTGATGAGTTGTCAGCTTCAATGCCGACTCATAACTTTATTTTTGCCACTTAAAAACATCCTTTCTCCATCAACACTTGACGGATTATATATTCGAAGGTAGCAATTGAAAGCCAATATTCTCACCTTCTCATTGGCGGCCTCCTTGTGAAAATCGAACAAGTGCGTATACAAAAAATATGTTTAAAGTGGCGAAAAATTACTAGTAATCAGGCCGACGTGAGAATATGGACGTTTATTGGCCATTAACACACGCCTCTAGAATGAGCTACACTAATAGCTAGTCAATCAATAATGATAGTGGCTGTTCACAAAACGGAGGCAAATGATACTGAAATGTGGGACATCAACAACAGAGTGGCAACTCATTTTTTTCTCGAGCGTCTCACTATAGCATTTGTTACACCTCACCTTTTTGTAGACAAGGCGGCTTATCTATGGGAGGCTCTTCTAAATATTGACAAGAGTGGTACGATTCAACCGTAGAAGCTTGTTGTTTAGAAGGTGCAAACATATGTTTTAAAAGGAGGAAAAATGCTTGATTTTTGCAATGACTTGTGTGGATTGTTTTTGGAGTTGGCGAGTGCTATAAAATAGGAGACAAAGAAAGAAAAGGTGAATACTTTGCTAAAGAACTGCCAGCTGATCATAAGAACATCATTAACAAGGTTTAAGATTTGCCAAATAATTAATAGATTTGGAACTCGGTTGTTGGGATGATTTTGGTTCGGGAAAGCACAATTGAGATTCGAAAAGGAGGAAAGAGTGGTCAAGCCTTGGTTGTTGGAACTGATTTGACGAATCATGATTCCAAAAAACTTTATATAAATTTGAAGGAGGAGGGAGAGAAAATTAATCAGATGGATCCGGATATAGGCATCCAAAGAGCCTTTGCCATTTTTGTAAGAAGCCGGGACACTATATGGTGGAGTGTACAAAGTTGACAGAGATGAGATTTAAGGAGGCAAACCGTTAGATTGGCCAACGAAAAGAAGAAGGCACTTGTAGCAACACAAGTAACGAGATAGAATTCAGGAGAGGACGATGGAGAACTCCTTCTCAACAAGGTTGGAGGTGAAAACTGAGCCGGAGATTCAAAAGAAGCAGAAGTGTGCCTTCGGCGGAGCGAAAGAAGCTCTCGAAGAAGATTGGATCATTCACTCAGGTGCCTCTATGCATATGTGTAGAGAGAAACATATGTTTACCAAAATGACAAAGATCCCTACTGAAGAGATAAACTATAGAGATGGGAGAATAGCCACCACTAGGTTACTGGGATTTGTGGATCTAAAAGTCTTAGTTAAAGATAATACATCCATAGTCGCTTTCTCTAATGTCCTTTTTATTGCAGTGTTGAACAAGAATCTTATCTCTACCTCGGTCTTAGATGATAAGGGTTTTGAGACTAGTACTAAGAGAAGAGTCTTTGTTGCTAGCTATGAGGATGAAGAATATTTCACAGCTAAAAAGGGTAACCAAAGAATTTTTAAATTGAGTTTGAGTAATGGAAAGACATGGGTTTACTATGCCGGTGTAAGTGACATGATAGATTGAAAGAAATAAAAAAATAGGAGTGGTTGAGGGAATTCATTTTGGAGATAATGAGACCTTAGATGACCGGCCAAAGTACTGTCGGTTGGAGGGAAAAGATTTATGATTACTATTACCAATGATTGGTCTAGATATTCTAGAGTCTATTTCTTGAAAAATGAATTCGAGGCACCTGCTTATTTTAAAGAGTATAAAGCGTGGAGTGTGAACCTCAGTAGACACCTATAAAGAGAGTGATAATGGTGGGGAATACACCTCTAATCACTTTGAGGATTTTTTGAAAGAGGAAAGGGTTTAACACAAAAAGAATGTTCCCAATAATCCACAACAAAAAGAGTAGCCGAGAGACTAAATCGGACATAAAGTGATAATGCCCATAGTGTACTATTGGATAAAAAGATAAGAAAACGCTTCTGATCAGAAAGCTATGAATTGTGCTAATTACCATAAGAATGGAGTCCTTACCTTGGTAGTGGAAGGTTAAACTCTTTTTGAAAGATGGACAAGGAGAAAACGAGATATCTCACACTTACAGGTGTTCCGAAGTCAAGTTTTTAGTCTAAACAGAGAAAAATCTGACTCAAAGTTAGATGCAAGAGGAAAGCCAAGGTACATACTTATATTTGATACAAATGTAAATGATATATAGTTTATGATCTCGGGAAAGAAGATATCATCCTAGTGAAACATTTGGTAGTTAGGAATGAAAAAAAGTCAGTATATCCCTTTAAATATACTAAACCCGTCAGAATTAGAATTGAATCTGAAAGTGAGTTAGATTCGGATACTTTTAACTGAAATTCAGTTGAGCCGAACTTTGCAGATGAAGAGAAAAATCTGACCAAGAATGACTCTCTCTTGGAGCCATAGTTTCCACTTCAAACCGAGGAATAGTTCAAGGAAAAACCAAAAATGGATGATCAATAACCAGAGATGAACTCCATAGATAGGGGGAGAAGATGAAGTCATTCAGAGAAATGAGAGATTACCCTCCATTCCAGCTTCGGGTTTTGAAGGAGGGAGGAGAAGCAACAACAGATTTCAAGAAAGACAAGTGAAAAACAAGGTAAATAAGCTGTCATATTTGAGTGAATGCGAACTTTATTTGGAAGCAATTAATAGTTTGGAACGGTGTTGGTGGATGATAGCCATTAATGATAAGATGGCTTCCATTATGGAAGCAAACACATCGGAGCTAGTGGATTGTCCCCTGGACACAATGGCGATTAGATTCAAATGGGTGTCCCAAGTTGAATTCAACCCAGATAACACTATCGAGTGGTACATGGCCAAATTAGTGGCCAAAGGGTACACACACAACGAAAGGATCGATTATAAGGAGACCTTCTCTCCGGTTGTTAGATTTCCCCCCGTCTGGATTTGACGTAGTCTAGGGGCAGCGGAAGACATGGAAGTGCCCCAAATGGACATCAAAACCGCTTTCTTACACGAAGAATTAGAAGAAAAGATCTTTATGCGACAGTCGAAAGGGTTTGTGGAAAAACGAGAATAAAGTAAGGTATACATATTAATATAGTCCCTTTATGGACTAAAGCAAGCTCCATGCCAATTGAACAAGAAGTTGGACGAGTTTTTAACAAGTTTGGGATATATCCGAATCAGCTCGGATCACTCTATCTATCTATATGAGGACTAATAGTTTTAGGCCCTCACCCTAGCCCCTTGCCGAGGGTTAGGGTAGATAAACCTGAAACATACACTAAAAGGGGTGTCGTTATGTTCCTCACAAGAGTTTAGAGTTGGGAGAAGTAATAGATGTAGAAAATAGATGAGGCAGGTTTAAGGCAACTTTAAATGGATTTATAGAAATAGGAATTACAATTATCTCAAGGACATTCCTCTAATAAAAGTTGGATTTATCCTCTTATGACTATTCCTCTAATATTTATGATCTCTATGATCTTTGTGATCTCTAGGTTCAATGTGTTTCTATGTGAATAATACTAAACATCATTGTCTAAACAATTTTCTATCTTCTGATGTGGTGTATGAGAGAGATAGATCTCTTCCTATGGAATAATCACTATTTGTACATGTGTGCAATCCTATCGAATAATGAATGTGCAATCGTGTGGTCAAATAACTACACGCCAAAAATATGCAATGTCACCCATCGGTGGCGGCGCCCAAAGATGCGTCAATATTTCCGCCAAAAAATATATGTTGTGGAATCGTCCCTCGATTCCGTACGATTCGATCCTACCGTCCATACAATATCCGCGATCCGTTTGCCTTACATAATGTCAACCGAAATCGTCTAAAATCAACACTCCCACTCGAGCTTGTGTCAATATTTGTCGCGCTCCACGATTTTGTCGAATCAGTAATTGCTTGGCGCTTCCGTGGTATTGTACCTAGGTAATCATTTCCGTACAATCTGTACCCTGGTAAATCATTAAAATCTGGGATTTAGTTAGTAATTAGCAGATTTTTTTCCACGAAATATATCTATCCGTTGGGACCACTTGTGGTTTTTAAAATCTAGTCTAGTCGTACGTGGATCGAAATGAGTCGTGTGCCGTACAAAGGATTGCACTGCTGGTGAACTTGTCTTTTGTTACTAACTCCTCGGTCTGATTACTTGACATGTAATCCTCTCCGTTCGTGTGATCTTCCAAATCCAAGATTCGTGTAATTTTTGGTGAACCCTCGCCATCGATTTCACTCTCGCAAATTCATTTGATTTCAATGTCGCAGAGTATTGTACGATCAAATTGTCGTCGCGCGATCAATTATGATCGTTCGTTGCTTAAAACTTTGGTCGCGACGAAGTCGCTCGAAGTGTGCGATTGTATTTTTCGTTTACGAAGCGTCGTTGATGAAATTGTTGTCGCTTGACTAATTTCGATCGTTCAATGCTCGAACGTGTGGCCGTGATGACGTCGCTCGAATGTGCGACTATACTTTTTGTTTTCGCCATCATCACTCACTCACAATGGTACCTGTACCGGCGCCTTTGTCGCATCCATATAGTGGGAGGCTCTCTAACAACTCTGTACATTTAGGTATCCCTTTTGTTTTCTTGAATTCTTCTAAGTCCCTTGCTCTTTTGTCATAGTGTAGGATGTTATAATTTAGACTTCCTCTATCTTTTAGACTATCATGACTTAGAGTATTTTCTTAAATTAGGCTTTGTTTTCCCTCAAAGCTGTCTGCCAAATTTTCTTCCCTTTTTTATCCTTCAAATATAAGTTCGCTAAGGGACTTAGGGTTTTATAACTTGTTCCCTTTTCTCCCTACCACACCTTCTGTTGTGCATCCTAGGTGGTGGCCTTCCTCTTGTGGAGACCGGAGGCTTCTCCCTTCTCGTCTTGCGGATATATGAGGTAAGATTGACTTTCTTGCTCCTTGATAAGGTTCAATGGTTAAGCTTCTGATCTCCATTTCTCCTTTAGTTGGTGCCTTAAAAGAGATGGTGTTTTATGCAGCTACTTCTGCTCCTGCAATTTGGTGGGTCCTGGAGGGTACAACTTCAAACACACATGTTAGTTTTTCTTTGTGAACTCCTCTTAACCCACTCACGCCTTCCACTGCGATTTTTCTTTGTACGTTCTCTTCTATGGGCTGCATGGTGAGTTGAACTTCGGCCGCTTCCCGAATGCTCTAGGATGGAGACTTGGCAAGGCTAATCGTCCTTCCAAGTTTCGCTAAGTCTCCTTTCTCCCTCCCTTGGATCTTTCCACTTCCTGCTATATTGTTGTTTAGGGATAGCAATACCTCATTGTAGGTCTTTGGAGTTACCTTAGTCTGAGTTTTCTGACATGTTGTCTTCCTCGAAATATTTGGCCGCTTTCTTTGATGGATTAGACTCGACCTGTGGGTTCCGCTCTTTGTGCACTCCCACTTTTGCCGAATTCTCAGCTCCCTCTTGGTGAGTTCCAGTGAAATTGTCCAATTTCTGCTGGCATTCTTTTTCTCCAGAGATGCCTAGAAGAGTTCTGAGTGTCAATGTCATTTTTTGCAGTATTGGTGGTGTTCTTTTTGCTAAAGTTCCTTTCTTTCTTGCAAATGTTTTCTCTCCTCTAGCTTATCTAATGACAATTTCTAACTCCTCATTTTCTCCTCTTTTGTTTACAGATTTCCGTGCATTTGCACTAGCTTGAAAACGTGCGATGTCTTCCTTGCTGGAGGTCTCAACCGACAATGTGAGTGCTCCGGCGTTCGACTCGCATCTTGGTTCCTCCTCGCTCGATTTCTTCGATGGTGAGTTCTCATCTGTCCCCTCCTTTGCCCCACTCGACTGTCTATGTTTGATAGTCATTGAGCGGTCAACATTTGAATTTAATTCATATTTTCTCTTACTTTTGGCGATTTTGATCTACATCTTTGTGTGTTAGCCTCAAATCTGAATGCCTTTGTGATAGTTTCAATTTAAGTAAGCTTTAACACTTCTCCCAATTGTATCTTAATTACTATCTTAGGAAATTCTAACATTTCTCTGTATGGTTTTGCAGGATATTCGTCTTTTTCGACTCTCGGGTCCTCTTCGCCTATGGGGTTTGTGATGGCGAGTGGTGATGTGGGCTTGAAAATTGTGTTTGGTGAGGATGGTACTCGATCCGTGGAGCGTTCCTTCAGAATCCCATCTTTTGTAAGGATTTGACTTCGTTGTCCCCATTGCTCTTTTTTTTTCTGCTCCCATATTTGCCTATGATTCTTTTAGCATCTAGGTCTGCTAGATTTGTCGTGCTTGCTACACGTGTGGATATTTAGCCTTGTAATACTAATAATTGCACCCTATCCTCCCTTCTTCCCTCTTTGCCCCTCCATGTGCTCCCATTCTTTACCTTATTAGCTACATATGTTTTCTAACCTTGTCAGATTTTGATTTGCAGATCAATAGATCTTCCGTGGTCTATCCAATTCTTTTTAATGACTGCTTGACCGATTACTGTGGCCTTTTAAATGCATCTAATTTCCAGGCTCCCCACACTTTCGCGAACTTCGCTACCAACAAATTGGTAAGTTTCCACGCTTTTGCCTGTGAGGGTCTCCTTGCAATCTTTGGTTTGGGATCTAACTCTATACCAACATCTGCCAACTTTGCCCCTAATGTCGATCAGTCCAAAGTCTGTTTTGAATTTTTGTGTTCCCTCGTTGGTCTTTTGCTTACTTTGGCTTGACCTTTCTTTTCACAAGTTGTTAAGTTCGGATCCGCTCGTGAGTCTTAATTCCTCGCTAGAATATGAATGTGGAGGTGGAGTTTAAGAGATCAGATCGGTTTGCGACTTCGGAATCGGTGGATCTGCGCGTTGCTGATCACTCGGCTATTCCTATATGAGTGTCTCCCAGTCTCTCCTCTTTCCATGCCCCTCCAACTTTTCTGATCTCCTACAGTGTTTTGATGTACCTACAGTTGGTTAGATCTAAGCATGAAATTTGCTTCTCTGCTCTTTTTTTAATGGCTTATTTAATGGCTGAGTGTTTGCTGTTCCAATTTTGCTTTGAAATGAATGCCTTGGGTTGTCGTCCATCAATATCTGTTCGGTGCTAATTATTCTGCTGTTGTTCAGCAGATTTCTCGACTATACCCGTTTGACTCTATTAGAGGTGTACTTCGTTGTGGCCTTGGTGCCGTGGACGATCTTCTATCCTTTTGCTACTCCTTGGCGAGTTCCTGCACCCATTGTTTGGTAAGCCATCCCTTTAGAATCTATCGTGATCTGTTTTGTGGCGTTTCCGTCGCAACTGCCTCCCATTGTTGTAGGTTCCAGTTTTGGTTTGGATTTGCCCTACACGGCTTGCTTGAATCCTTCGCTATCTCCTATGTGTGTGTGTAAGCTTTGTGCCTGCATGAAGTTAGACTCCTCCTTGTATTCGGTTTTTGCCTCCTCCTTCTGTCATTGTCACCTGAATGTGACAGACTGACCATGTCTTCTCCTTTTGTTCCACTTGCACGTGAATTGTAAGAGCCATCAGAGTTTGTGTCGACTTCGGACACGTTTTTGGTATTGGATTCAATTTCCAGCAGCACCTCCACCACTTCGCTCCACTCCCACTTTTCCAAATTTCGCTCCTCCAACCAATTGAGGACATCTAAAAATTCTTTTAGTTGTGAAATGATTAGCTAGCAGATCTGCGTGGCCACTGAGAACTTTAGGCGTACTTTTTCTGCTTTGTCTAATATAGTGAAAAAAACAGTGATGTATACTTCAATGGATGTTCCATCTTGATAGGATGTTTGAAGGATATTCGTGGTTAGCTTGGTCCTCTTAGACCATGTAAGTGTGATTTGCTCTTTTATGCTTTTGACTAAGTTGTGGTCGTCTTTCCCACTTCTTGAGTGAGTGTTGTGGTCGTCTCTCGCACTTCTAGAACTCTTTGCTGCTGTCTTTGATATCTCCTTTATCGAAGTTGACCTTGTCGCATCTTTGACATGGTCTCTCATGATCCTTCTCAAGACAATATGTTTGGCCTTTTCCCTTCGGGTTTGGTTTCCGATGAAACCACTATGATTGCTCATCGTTTTCGACCTTTGCAGTTCTATTGGTATCGATGGTGACGTAGTTGTAGACTCACAGCTTGGATTCGCGTGCCCTCGACTCCTCTACTCTAAAGACCTTTTGAAGACTAAACTCATTGTTTTCTACCTTTGCATTTCTATAGGTATCAATGGTGACGTCGCTGTAGACTCACAGCTTGGATTCGCGTGCCCTCGACTCCTCTACTCTAGAGACCTTTTGAAGACTCATGGGGCACCACTCGAAGTGGGCTGATAACCTATTAGTTTTAGGCGCTAACCCTAGCCCTTGGCCGAGAGTAAGGGTATATAAACCTGGAACATACACTAAAAGGGATGACGTTATGTGCCTCACAAGGGTTTAGAGTTGGGAGAAGTAATAGATGTAAAGAATAGATGAGGCAAGTTTAAGGCAGCTTTAAAAGGATTTATAGAAATAGAAATTACACTTGTCTTAGGGACATTCCTCTACTAAAAGATAGATTTCTCCTATTATGACTATTCCTCTAATCTTTATGATCTCTATGATCTTTGTGATCTCTTTGTAGAATGTTTTTCTATGTGAAAAATACTAAACATCATTATCTAAACAATTTGTTATCCTCTGATGTGGTGTGTGAGAGAGATAGATCTTTTTTTGTGAAATAATCACTATTTGTACATGTGTGCACTCCTATCCAATAATGAATGTGCACCCGTGTGGTTCAATAACTACACGCCAAAAATATGCAATGTCACTCGTCAATGGCCGCGCCCAAAGATGCGTCATTATTTTCGCCAAAAAATGTATGTCGTGGAATTGTCCCTCGATTCAGTATGATTCGATCCTACCGTCCGTACAATATCGAGGATCCGATTTCCGTACATAATATCGGCCGAGATCATCCAAAATCAACAAGGACAAGGAAGGTATAATTTTCATTTCCATGTATGTTGATGATTTGTTTGTTTTGAGTAATTTAATGGAGAAAATTAATAGACAAAAAAGGGATCTAAAGGGTAGATTTCAAATGAAATACTTAGGGGAAGCAAAATATATTTTAAAAATCCAAATATAGAGCGATAGAGAGAAGAAAATAATTAGACTAACTCAAAAGAAAGCAATCGGAAACATGCTTGAAAAATTTCAAATAGTTAAGGAAAATTGTTCTACGACTACAATGAATTTAAAAAAGGGAATTGGGGGGAGCTCAAAAGGGGGAGTTGTGGTCTTAGATGATAAATTATGACCTAAGGAAAGAAAGTTTATGCAAAATATTCCATACACACATGTTTTCGGTAGTTTAATCTATTTTATGAACTTTACCCGTCTTGGTATAGCAGCAGTTGTACGAATATTAACTAGGAGTCAGAATGATCATAAGAAGAAAGATTGGGAAGCGGCCAAGACAGTCATCTGGTACTTGATAGGAACGAGAGATCTGTGGTTACATTTAGGAGGAAATAATATTGACATTACCACTTGGATAGACGTTAGTTATTGAGATGCTCTGATGAAGATATATACTTCAGGGTATGTGTTGTATATTAAGAACAGGCTTGCTGTTAGAGCAGCAAGCAATAAAAGGTGATTGCTCAGTCCACCATAGAGGCTGAGTATATGGCCTTTTGTTCAACTATGAAAGAATTGATGTGGGTGAAATCATTGCTTAAAAAACTTGGGCTTATTAAAATGGGGTGCAAAAAATATTTTGTGATAATAAAGTTGCAATTCCAATTGTAACAAACCCAAAACATCACTTTATAGCAAAGCACATGAGAGACAATGTTACGGTGTGTGCCCATGTGTTCAAGTAAGGGTTTTTATCCATCTTTTTTATAGAAAATGGTTCTAGGAACGAGAAAATATTACGCCATTCGAAAAATGGGCAAAACCAAATTACATTTTGCATCATCTTGGAACTTACAAGGAAGGTCAATTTGGCGTTATTATCATCGCGACCTAGTCACACGTCACGCCAGCTCATCTTCACACTTGTCTTGGAATGAAATTGAGGCGTGATTTAAATTTAAATAATACTCTATTGACGAATAGAAAACCCAGATTGCAAGCGTCAAACATTTTCAATTTTTTAGGCACCGGAGAAAGTACACACTATTTTATGCCATGCTCCTCACCCGCATGTCTATACGAAAATGACAAGCATGTACATAAAAAAATTTGTTAGGGTCTTAGTCCTTTACTTTTATTCATGGGTCCTCTGCAGGTCCTCTGCAAAAGTTTATGTCGTCCTCGTCTCTCCCTCTCTTTTCACTCAACAACCTCACATCTTTCTCTCTTCTCTAAATGAAATGGAACAATAATAGTATCAAATGAAAGATATATTTTTTTCTTTTTTTTCAATATTTTTGGTCATAGTTTCATGGCATATCGAATGATTAAAGAAAAAAAAAGATATCGGAAATCCATAGCGAAAAGTTTGCGTATTAATGACGTTACAAGGTAGCATAACTTTGCTATGTTATAATACCCTAAACATCTTGTAATTTTGTGACCTCAATCACCCCACAGAATGTTTAGCTTATATGAAGCCTATATGATAATATTTGCCCCTATGAAATTCAGATTAAATAAAAGACACACCGTCAAACCAGAGTTCTAACCAACTTCACCCTTGTAAAGGCCCAACTCCCTTAAGTTAGGCGCGGGTCAAGGCTCGACTTCTTTCAATCAAACGCAAAAATAATTCTTGCATTTGCTCCCCTGAGCAATAAGTTATGGAGGCCAAAGATAGCCTATAAATACAAAAGGTCTCTCAAAGAGAGCTGCCTTCAAAATGTCTAAATCTTAATTCCCTCTCTAAACCCTCTACTACAATTGTACTCAACTAATCACAAAACTGTAAAGTACAAGAGGTAAAGCTGTCGCGGTACTTTATGTAAGGCCATGGTACAGTATGGCCGTCTTGTTGACGCCTTTCACTTTCTAAGCCATGGTCGCTCTTCCCGTTATATTCGCTGTCCACTCATGGCTTGCCACGTGTCATCTGCCGACATTAGCTCACAAACCGCCAAATGACCACTATGGTGCGTCCACTCTACTATGAGCCGTCTGATCTGAACTCTGCAATCAAACGTGTCCATTCAAATATAATGTCGTTTCGTGTGTGCCGTTGTTTTTGTGATTCGTTAAATAAAGTATGTAAAAAGGTACATCTTTATAAAATACTCACACCCTATGTACTTAACGCTTTATCAAGACTTAATGGATAATGGGGACGGGTACATTGTACCGTGGTCATATTGTAGGACCTAGATTAAATCCTGGTCTGGTTGCCTAAGTTTTGCTAAAAGCTGTGCCTCCTCCTACGTAAGTCAATCTTCTTTACTGCCTAAGGCAGCCATGACCGTCTTTAAGTCCTCAATGACTACAACAAGTGTGACGACTTCAGAACCTTCATAGACAGACAAAATATTAAAAATAGAAAATACCTTTTTCAACACTGCCCTTATTTTATAATTAAAAATAGAAAATACCTTTTTCAACACTGCCCTTATTTTATAATCTATCTTTTGCTTCAGTTCACACTTCTTCCTACAAAAACCGAATTTGGGAACAGGCACTGGTTTGGTCATCATATCTGCTACCATCTCTCCATCCGGTCTATGTTCCAAACATATGATTTTATTCTCAATTTTCTCTCGAACAATAATCAAGGTCATCCAAATCAATCATTAGCCAATGAGAAGCTAGCATGACTTTGACCTTGTTAATTTTCTTTTTACTAGGACTAACCAAAATTAAATCATCAACGTAAATTATAATGGTTACCTAACCGTCACCTGTACCTTTAATGTAAATACTAGGATCTGCGCTAATTCCTTTAATCTCATCTTTTAATAAAGTAGAGACAAGCGTTTTATGCCACATACGTGGCGCCTGTTTCAGACCGTAAATGGATTAATTCAAGCGACAAACTAAAGTTTCTTGTCCATCTACAATGTATCGAGGAGTCTGTTCCATGCAAATGTCCTCCTAAGTTTTCCGTGCAAAAAGAAAGTTTTGAAGTCAAGTTGTTGAAGCTCCCAATCGTGGATCGCCGCCAAGGAGAAAATTTTACAAATAGATTCAAATTTCGCAACAGTTGCGAAAGTCTCGTTGTAATAAATCCTTTCTGTCTACGATTGCCCATTCACCACGAGACGTGCCTTGTAGCGTTCAACAAATCTATTTACAATTTTTTTAACTATAAAAACCCATTTGGAACTAATGGCACGTCGATTAGGTGGCAGCTTGCAAAGCGTCCAAGTCTGATTCGTCATTAGAGCTTGATATTCCTCATTGGCTGCCAAATACCACTTGTGTGCATCTGGACACTTTAGATAAGATTTTAATGTGAGTGGTATTGTCCATAGCCATTTTCAGCCATGGGTTTATACTTGGAAGCACCATAGACTACCCCAAAAATAGCCTACACTGAATCCAAACAGAATTCTATAAAAATAACAAAACAGGCTGAAACTACATAAACAATTATATTTTAAGTCATTAAGTATTCTCACAAATTTTCATATAAAATTACAAAATAGAATTATCACATCTTTCAGTCAAAGTTGCAGAAAAAACAATATGCCATAACTTTGATAAATTTGAACAACTTCACTGTGACGTAGAAATAGATCAGGCACACATTAAGCCTGAAAATCTGGACAATATAAAATATATAGGGAGGAACACACGTGCAAATTTTTAGATAATTCTGCCAATATATCTAAGAACAATTCTCAGATAAAATTACCAAAAATGACCATAAACAGATTTGGTACAGAAAGTTCTTTAGACCAAAAATGATTAAGGGTATGTCCCCATGTACTTGTAACTTAGCGAACTTACTTTGTATTTTGCGCGGATACGCCTGGCCTGGTTTTCAAGTGTCCCTATGTTTGTAAGGACGAATCGTAACTTACGCTTGTGACGATTGTATACGTCGACAATACTTGTGACGGTTGTCAACGTCTACAATCTGTGGTCGCACGTTATTTTTTGGAATTGCTTGTGACGTTGCATGTCTTACCGTGACATTGTAGACGTACCGCCTTCCAGCCTGTGCAGTTTCACGGTTGAAGACGAGGCGGTTTGCCTTTGCGTCTCCTATCTGGTCGACGTGAAATGGCATTGGAATTTGAAGACCCCTGTAAAAAAGAAATCCGTACTGGACGAAAACTGACAAAACCAAACAAATTGTGTAATTCTCTTCGTCGTATTCGAACGCAAACTATACTTTTCTTTGTCCTTGGAAATCGTATGCATATTTTCAAAAACTACGGCACGTGCGAATATATGTTCGTATTTGTTTATCGAAAATATCTAGTTTCAAAACACATTGCGCATGTGTTTTAAACGTAAGGTTGAAGATGACGTTTTTTGTCGTGGAAGTGGGTCGAAAAACACAAGACGACAAATTTGCATACATCTTAGATTCGAGGATGATGCGAATTGTACTCTGCAAATTTATTCCTTCGTACGGTTGCAACTTAGGCAGTACGGCGCTAAGTTTTATAGGAAAACGACAGAAAAAAACCCTTACTTATGCACATGGGGACATACCCTAAGTCCTACAGATATACACTAGAGCTCACTATTGAATGTCCGGAGGCATACCAGTGGTACGTTATCTACCAGCTACCTCTATTAATGTTAGTATACCCGAATACTTCGAGATATATCAGAATGAGTAAATCTACACTAATAACTAATTAACAAAAAGACAGATCATTATTCAACCAAATATTTGCACCGACTCCTCCGTAAAATCCGCGTACTAAGCGATAGTTCGCTTTGTCACTTGGTGATAAGTCCACGGAGCGAACCGACATCATACACGTACGGTCCCCTCGATATCATGCCCTTAAAATATTGTGAACCTTCAAAAATATCGGCGGGCGCCGTCCGCCCTCCAAGTGTAACACAAACCACTTGCCGAAATGATCTTGTGCCTCCCAAATCCTAAACCGCGTCATTTGCCATAAAATGCCGTTGACATATTTCACGTCCACTTGCCAGATAAGACTTCTCCGTACCTGCGACGTCCTTTTTCCATAAATGCGCCTGCCGCAGCATTATGTTTTGTACAGCATTATGTTTCGTACAGGCGGCATACTTTTTCAACATTTCAAATATTTGGAATCGGATCCCTTCACGATCCGCCGTCCATTTCTCAACTCATTCCGCGCCACTCAGTTAGTCCCTCACGTCCCTTTAATTTCAATCTTACAATTACTCCCCCAATCCACAAATCCATTCGATCCTCCATTCGTACCACCACATTAATTCCATTAATCAATTACGCACGCGAACGTCGCGTGCGTACGAAACTAACTTTTTAAGACAACAAGTGGTGGATCTCTAACATCAGGAAGATTGGCGTGAGCAAGGTTTTGGGTCACCTTCCAGGTAGGACGTACAGGTCGAGTAATGCGCCGTACAATTTGCTGAGTAGGAGCACCGGTCAATAGTAGTGCGCCGTACAGTTTGCTGAGTAGGAGCACCGGTCAAAGGATTTGTCGTGGAGGATTCCGCAAGTGGATTCCCCAAAGTTTGCGCGAACGATTGCGCCAAAGAATTCGTTAGATTTGTTTGAACATAGGTTGATTTTGGCCATCCACCGTCCGCCCGTAATAATGACGACAACTGTAATTGATTTGTCGCAAGTGAATGCTGGTCCCGAAGCGTACTTTTCGCATTGCTGGTCGGCGCACGTAAATTTTGGTCCTGAGGCGTACTTTCCTCATTGCTGGTCGGCGGGCCAACGGTGATTTGCTCAAGATTTGTCGGTGCGGATTGGAGACCATGTGAAGAGTTGTCGTTTGTAATGATTTGCGTCTATAAAATGGGCGCGGATATCCCGGCAGGTTCCGCGCTCAACAAATTTCCCAATCTCACAAAATTTGGAAGAACAAAGTTCTCTGATTCTGTCAATGTGGCCGTTGGATTGTTAGGAGGAGAAAAAGGAGGGATTAGAGAATCAGTTGATGATAATTCTGAAGGGAAATCGACGGTTAGAGGTGTGACTGGGTGGCGAATAAGGGGGTCCTCATTAGAATCACGTCACGTTAAATAATAATACGATGCGTTTTAAGGCAATATATGCGATACGCCTTGGAATGGGGGGGTGTAACCAACAAATGTACCTTTTATGGCCTTTACACCCCATTTCCATTAGTATTTGTATGGTTTTTGTAGTAGGCCTCACTTCAAAAAATGCGAAAGTGAGAAACATTTGGCTTCTTTTTATGCCATGCCTCAAAGGGAGTTTTGTTTTTGAGAGCCGATGTGGGTGACCTATTACAGACATAACAAGCCGTTAGTAAAGCTTCGGCCCAAAAAGATTGAGGCAAGGAGGCAAAATGTACCATTGACAGAGCCATATCAGCAAAGGTTCGGTTAACTCTTTCAGCATCCCAATTTTGTTGAGGTAGTATGTGGGGCCGACAATTCATGGATTATGCCACATGATGCTAAAAAATCCGAGAATTCATGCGACATATATTCCCCCCCATTATCACTTCTTAGCATTTTAATCCGAGAGGAGAATTGATTTTCAACAAGGGACTTCAAGGTTTTAAAATGAGTAAAAGCCTCGGACTTATTTTTCATGAGATATACGTGAGGAAATCGTGAGTAATCATCAATAAAAGTAATGAAATACACAAAACCACTCAAATTTGGTACCCTCATAGGTCCACACACGTCACTGTAAATTAAATCAAGAGGAGAATTTGATTCAAAAAAGCTTTTTGGAAAAGGTAATCGAAGCATTGCCAATAATACATCCATGGCAAAAATCAAGATTTTTTGCATCAAATGAATCTAAGCCTAAAACAATGCCTTAACTAAGAGATGCTAAACTTTGTCTATTTAAATGGCCATATCGTAAATGCCATTTGTGAAAAAAAGAGGAAGGAGAGGAATTTGCTACATTTGCATGCGCTAAATCTCTAAAATATTGTAAAACATAGAGATTACCACATTAAATCCCCTTTCCAAAGGAAATGTGGTTTGACGAGAAAAAATGGAAGTCGGTTTCGGAAATGACTCGGCAACTACCATTTTTGAGCGCCGTACCCACAGAGAAGAGATTTTTCTTGAGTTTAGGAACGTAATAAACGCTCCCCAAAATGAGTGGTTCGGAGATATTCGGCTTTATGGCCACCTGTCCAACCATATTCCACGCTGGGACAAAATTATTTCCAAGAAAAATACGTAAAGGAGCAAAAAGTATTATAAGATTTGTCATGATGGATTTGGAACATAACATGTGGTGCGAAGCACCAGAATCTATCAACTAATTATAATTATTATCTGATGCATTGAAAGCATACCCATAATCCATTGGAGGGAAGGGAGTAGGTACGAAATTGGTGAGGTTGATAAGAGGCGCGTCTGGATTCGTTGCGTCAGATTAAAGGAGTGGCAGAGGTATAGTTCACGCAAATTAAAATGAGGCGACAAGTTGTACCAAAAGGGAGGAGGCCCATAAAGACCCTACGAATGGGTCGCAAATGGTGTAGCCGCGTGTCCAAATGAATTGTACGCAACTGGCATATAGGGTGGCGATCTTGGATTTGGGGCATGGTTTTTGTTAGGATTGTCGCCGCCGCCGCCTGGTGCACGTTTACGTTTGCGGGCGAGAACTAGACACGTGTCGATGAGATGGTCTTTCTCTTTACAGTATTTGGAAAAAGTACAACATCGTGCAACACCTGTAGAAGATTTTTTTGAAACAAAAGTAGTTAGCGTTGTGGCGTTAGATGGTGTCATATGTTTTTTTAAATTTGGTCTACAATATTTTATAAACGACTGATTTGTTAATATAGATAAGGTGACATTCGCAAGATTTTTGTCAACCGAACTAACAAAAGACTCAAAATTGGGCAGCAATCCTGTCAAATTGACGTTAATGACATCTTCATGACTCATAGGATAGTTGTTACACTTTAAACGACTAGCATATGATTGTACTTTTTGTATAAACGACAACATATCTTTAGACTTATCCTTTTGAACGAGAATAAATTCTCGTCGAAGAGCTAAGCGATGCAGCCACGTGGCCGTGTCATACGGGGTGCATAAAAGTCGCCACGCTTCGTTAGCGGTCGTGGCGCTTCGTACGAGATTCACAATTGTTCCATCCAACGATAGATTAAGTTTAGACAAGGCGACGGAGTCCTTTTCACTCCAGGCAATGACTGCAAGCTGGTCGGCCGCAAATCATCATCATCCTTAGCTGGCGAAATTGGAATAATGACATATCCTTTGACGTGGCCCCACAATTTTTCAAAACTAAATAGATGCTAGATAAAAAAATTACAGTTGTAAAAATCATGTCCTTTAAATTTATGAACTGAGTTTGACATGACCAAAGCTTTGGCCCCATAACGTAATAAGTTAGCGACCATAACCGAGATAAATATTTAAAGAAAAGGAAAAGGAAAGGGTACAAAGTACATAAAGGGGACAAAAGGGAAAAGATAGCAAGGACAAATGAGACTGTGGTGAACTTAAGTTCAATGTTTTAATTGAATAAATAAGACAGTGAGACGTTTGAGGTTTATACTTGAACTCAAACGTGTAAGACGCAGTATACAAAAGTGGAGTACAACTAATGTAGATACATCCGATAAGTGGAACTATATTAGGTATATCTAGAAGAGGAATTAGAACTCGTTAGAAAGATTCCAAAAGTTAGTGGGAATATTTCTATGTAAAAACATTACGTACAAAGAAGGTACAACAAGTACATGAACACTAATTAAAGCGGTATACTTAAGACTTAGTGTTTTAGGACTTAATCAACATGAAAGAACTAACTAAACATAGTGGTTCAATAACATAGTGGAATGTCGACTTAATTACAATATAACACGTACTGTATAGTGTACTGGCCGTACGTTTATCTGTACGGTCCGTACAGTTATCGCCGATAGTTAACGATATCGGTGTTATCGCCGATAAACAACCGATATTATCGGTTAATTATCGGCGATAACATCAATAACGATATATCGTACCAATATATCGAGTATCGGCAACTCGAAAAAATGCCCATATCGGTTATCGGCAAATCCTTACCGATACACAACCCTAGTTTTTCCCCGATACACAACACTACAAAATAAGCAACACATTTGCCCGGAATGGAAAGCTTCGAATGCCGTACAGCTAGTCGGCGCGTCAAGGCTCATATCGAAAAAAACAAAGACCAGCACGTGACGTTCAACGTCATAATTAAAATATTTTTATATTTTATTTATTATATTTTATTTTCTTATTTTTCTTTTATTTATTTATTTATTTTTCGTCGTCTATAATTCTGTTACAATGGGCATTTGCCAAAGGATTTACTACAATCCTTCCACAAATGACAAAAAATAAGTACACCGACACGTCACTGTTCACGTTTGGTCCCTTACCGTTGGATTGACGTCGAAACAAAATGCATGTACGGAAAACATACAAAACGACAAATAACATTGGCCGGTATCATTGTATCGTACGAAATCGAGGTGACCAGGATTGCACAAACCGACAAATGTACCTGGACCGTATTTTACGAATTTTACAAAAATGCTATCAGTAAGATCGCCTGATTCGTTCCTAATTCTCACTTAGTTCTCGTTTCTCCCTGTTTCCCTCCCATTTTATCCCTACTTCTATTTCATCCCTATTTCATCTTTTCCCTACTTCTCCCTCTTTTTTCTAATTCTTTCCAATTTTTCCCTTTCCCTCCCTTTTCCCCCCTTTTCCTCGCTTCCCCCCTCCCATTTTTTCACTTTTTCTCCCTTTCCCCCTTTTCTTCCCCTTCTTCCCCTTTTTCCCCTTTTTTCCTTTCTTTCCCCATTTTTCCCAATATTTTCCCCTTTTTATCCCCCTTTTTCCCTTTATTTTTTCACTTGTTTCCCTTCGTATCACCATTTTTCCTTTTTCCCCCTTTTTTCCCCTTTTTTCCCTTTTTTTCCCCTTTTTCCCTTTTTCCCCTTTTTTTTTTCCCTTTTTCTTACGACCTTTTTATCTTCTCCGTACATTAAAAAAAAAAATGGTTTCCTAAAATCAAATCCCTAATCGCTCTACCGAAACCGCCATTAGTAAAAGAAACTGCCACGTGTCTTTTTTCGAAAAAACCTTCTGACGTGGCGAGTGCGCAGCCATGGCGGCCGTACGGTCCATAATGATTACCTTGCTGCTTTTCGTCTTCCACGTGGCACTCACCCGGGGACAAACCATGGATCCACGAGACCGTAAGTTCCGCCCCTCTCTCCCCACCCTTTCCCCCCCAGCTCGCTCTCCGCGTCTGTACCTTCGCACGTGCGAGCGGTCTCTCTGATTGGTCCCTTGCGGCCTCTGTCGGTGCGGCGGCTGCAGGGGCGGCGCTGGAGGCGGTGAGGGGGGCCGTCGAGAACAAGGAGAGCTTCCCGGCGATCGAATGCGACGGAGGAAATTTGAAATGCGATAATTCCGGTCGCGTGACTCACGTGTGAGTGATTATCGCTGCGTGCACTCTCTCCTGCGATGAATCCGCACTGAATTTCGCACTGAAAACCGCACTGAATTAGTACTCGCAGACTGGATGGATTCTCTGCTACGATGAATTCGCACAGAATTTCGCACTGAAAACCGCACTGAATTGCTACGATGAATTCGTACGGAATTTCGCACTGAAAACCGCACTGAATTAGTGCTCGCAGGCTGGCTGGACTCTCTGCTGCGATGAATTCGCACTGAAAATCGCACTTAATTAGTACTAATGGCTGACTGGATTCTCTGCTGCGATAAATTCGCACTGAATTTCGCACTGAAAACCGCACTAAATTAGTACTCGCAGGCTGGCTGGACTCTCTGCTGCGATGAATTCGCACTGAAAACCGTACTAAATTAGTACTCGCAGGATGACAGGATTCTTTGCTGGGATGAATCCGCACTGAATTTCGCACTGAAAATCGCACTAAATTATTACTTGCAGGCTGACTGGATTCTCTGCTGCGATAAATTCGCACTGAAAACCGCACTAAATTAGTACTCGCAGGCTGACAGGATTCTTTGCTGGGATGAATTCGCACTGAATTTCACACTGAAAACCGCACTAAATTAGTACTCGCAGGCTGGCTAGACTCTCTGCTCCGATGAATTCGCACTTCGCAGGCTGACTGGATTCTCTCGTGCGATGAATTCGCACTGAATTTCGCACTAAAAATCGCACTAAATTAGTACTTATGGCTGACTGGATTCTCTGCTGCGATGAATCCGCACTGAATTTTGCGCTGAAAACCGCACTGAATTAGTACTCGCAGGCTGGTTGGATTCTATGCTGGGATGAATCCGCACTAAATTTCGCACTGAAAACCGCACTAAATTAGTACTCGCAGGCTGGCTGGATTCTCTGCTGCGATGCGCTTTCAGGGGGAGGCTTGGGCGTGGTGAGGCTTGAGGGCTGTGGGGGCGGGAGGGGAGGGGTTTGGGAAGGTGGGGGCAGAGAAGGGGGGAGAGGAGGGGAGGCGGTGAGAGTGAGTGGAAATTGAGGACTTAGTGGATTAGAAAAGGTGTATTGGGAGAGGGGTTACGAGGGGGAGTGGAGTGAAGGAATCAACGACCAATGGAAAGGGGGTGCAGTGTTGCAGGTTATGGAGGAGGAATAAAGGGACTCGTTGGGAGTATAGATAAATGTAAATACGGTAGGGGGGCGGGTAAGGGGGGAGTGGGTGTGGGTTGGGGGAAATGGTGATGATTGAATGAAGTTATTCAACGACCATTCAGGGTGGTCTAAAGTTGTGGCGTTCGTGTGAGGAATAAAGGGAGTCGTTTAACAAATAATGTAAGGGGGAGGAGGAAGAAACACTTCATCCGACGATAAATGGGAGGGGCATGCAGAGATTTAAGAAATAAAGGACTGAGGGGGAGCATTGCAGCGGAGATTGGCAACCTCACAGTACTAGGATACTTGTAAGTGAACAGTAAAAGAGAAGATGTATTACATATTATATGGGAAAAAGAAAAGCAGAGCAAATGGACAATGAATAAATATTGGAAATGCTCATTTTGACTATTTATTTCGTTTTTTTATGTTTTTCGTCGTAAAAATGGAGGGGGTAGTGGAAAAAGGCGAATTGTTTATCATATGTGTCCCCTTGATTTGAAAAAACCATGCAAAAATTAAACAAAAAACTGGGAATTTTTGTATTATTTGCTTTGTAATATGATGGACAAAAGTGGACAAAGGTTTATGAGAGGTGGAAGCGGGCGGGAGTGTTGACGGGTCGGTAAAAGGTTGTTTTCTTCAAGAGGAAACCATCACAATTTACTTAACATTCAACAAATTAAATTTTATTTTTCAAATTTCATTATATACTTTAGTTGACAAAGATGAAACATGTCACATACGCTTGTGTTATGATAGAAATGGAGCACGGCTGAAAACTTTACAGAACATCACATTATTTCAGTACACATGCGGAAGCATTCATGATTGCGGAAGCATTCAGATCATGATAGGAGCCCACAGATTTCTCCAACCAAAGATATATATTTAATTGGAGATCCTTTCTTACAACATATTTTCTTCCTTCTCTTTCTGATATCAAACTACACAACTCTCCTCACTAAAATACTTTTGCCTAACCGACCTAAAACTACCACTATCACTTACTGGTAAAACCGCAAATTACGACGTGACAAAAGGAAGGGGAACGAGCGCCTAATCAGACAGTGTGTGCCGAAACTGAATGACGCGCACTGAAACGAACGTAACAAGTACGTCGCACAAACACCCTACCGGACAACACGCAACGGACGAACGACGAAACAAAACAATCCACACGACGCCAAACTGAAACCAAACATTGAACTGAGACCAAGACCAAAACTGTACCTGGAAACATAACGCTAGACGTGAATAATTTCCACAGCGAACCTAACATGTTATACATTTCAGTTTGTAAAAGAGGGGGATGGGGGAGTGTCCAGTCCATTTACAATCGAAAATTCAGCATAAACATGGTTTTTCATTGGCTTGACAAGAGATCATCCTCATCTTGATTCAAGTTTTTTATTTTTCGGTCAAAGGAACCTAGAATACAATATAAACGAGGGGGGGTTTGATGGGTTGAGTGGTACAGATATCTACACTACAACCAGTTGAGTGGAAGCATTCCATCATCCATCGGTCGACTGTCAAAACTCATATACATGTAAGACTAAATTTTACTCAAAGCCAATTGTTGTTTCTAAATTAGGATAATTTTTCATTGAAAATGGTGCCTAATGACCATAATTGTGTTGGGACAATTTTTTTTTATTTCTTTTTTTGTGCATCAAATTCTAAAGATCTATTGTAGGTGGAAAATCCTTTACAAGAAAACGTAAGCAAAATACTAAAATCTTCCAAAATTTATGAAATTGATTCACGACTCAAGTTTAGTAGAGGTAAAAGGCGAGGGGAAGGGTGAAAGGAGGAGAGTGGGAGGAAACGAGGGGAGAGGAAGGAGAGTGGGGAATAAGGGAATTGACCCAACATCGTAGCTAGTGTGGTTGGGGATGTTGAAATCTATAGATTTCTATAGTATTTTCTAGGTTTAAATATGTTTTAATAAAAGGAAAAAGGACGGACAGCCTGCCTCCACCTCGCTCTCTAGCTCCCATACTTGTTGTAGTCACTGAAGGTAACTACGTGTTTTTTTCTTTATTTTTTTTTA